>JANTOP010004106.1:0-17560 GCA_027564815.1 Symmerus nobilis
GAATAATAGACACAAACATTTCGCATTATATAATTATAGTAAAATAGATTTAAAAGAGAGGAAAAAAGAAGCATACTATTTGAGAATGCATAAAAATATTTTCAACTGTGCTTTTCATATAGTTTTCTTCACAGATTTCTATAACTAGATAGGAAAAGTCATATGTTTCCATAGAAATAATTTGTGTTTCGCAAAAGCAAAGGGAGACGTAAGGAGACCGATTATAAACAGCGTACTCGTCACGTTGTGTGGATGAATACAATTCAATTTTTTCGTATTTAAAGAGTATTTCAATATAATTCAACGCTTTATGATAATATACAATTGGACCAGTGATTACCAACGAAGCTTTCTTGAGTGCGAAACATATACAATTACATATATGATGCTTTAAAAGCTCGGGCAATTTGGGTAAAATGGGTATAGGCGTGGTAAACAGGGCATTGGACCATCAAGAAAAATATTTGAAATTGAAACACAGCGCCATCTATTGCAAAGTTACACAACGTATAAATAAGATTGTATGAGGGAAGTTCTATAACTCTCACCGCTATCTATTGAAAATTTATAGAACTTAGAAGTGAATGCAACCTTTTTGTTGTTTGTTGCAAAAAAAATTGACGTGCACTAATCGAGATAAAAATCCTATCCTATCTTTTAAGTTGGACCAAAAATACACATCTACAAAATTTCATTGAAATCCGTTGAGTGGTTTCGGAGTTTAGCGTAAGCGAACATCGTGACATGAGATTTTTATATATTAAGATTAAGATTATTGAGACCCATATAGAACTTCTAATCGGGAATTTTTAAAGAACGTACCTATTATTAAAAAATAGCTATTTATTGATATTTAATTTAATATTAAATTGATTCGAAAATACTTTATTTGTGATAATTAATTGTACAAGTATTGTAGCTAAATATGGTAAAAATAGTGATTAACCTTTTTGGCTCTTAACCTTATGCCTTTATGCCTCTTGTGGGGGTAACCGACGAAAAAATTAAAAACTTTTTTTTTTAAATTTCATTTTATTATTCCAACCTCATTTCTGAACAGAACGACATATTCCCCATATTTTCACGATAAGGGGAAATGCCTCCAAATACAGTGCAAAGTAGGGTGTGTCAAGCAACGAATCACTGCGCGCGTTATCCAGGAAAAAAAACAACAAAAACATTTTTATTTTTTTGCCGTACCGAAAAGTTATAGGTACATTTCCACTATACATTTCGGTACCGTTTTCTTTAAATCTACTTAACGGATCGCATTATTATTATTTTATTTGTTTATGGCAACACTTGTTAGTATAGCTAGCCAATCGTATATCCTCAACTTTCCCTTTTTTAAATTAATGTATAAAAAAAAATGCCGAAAAAAATACATTTTCTTTTAATTTCTTAATTTATACAAAATATATTTAAATTTGCTTATGTATAAAGCTTCTAAATATATTTATGAATAAGCATGCAAATTTTCGTTATTGAAGTGTATGGGTTCCGGAGAAAACGGTACCGAAGTAAAGCTAGTTTTCCCATAAGAATACATGGGAGCCGGATTTCGCCGGTTACCCCCTCAAATTCCGGTTTGCACAACTTATTTGGCAATGCTCTTTCTTACTGATGATGGAGTGGTTGTGGAAGGAGGTGGTTTGGAAGTTGCCTATTAAAAAGATAAAAGAAATATTTCCATAATTTTAAAAAGCGCTAACTTCATATCACAAAGTAAAACATTACCGCTCGTCGCATGCGAGGTGTCGTTTGCGGTGGTTGCTCTTGACCGAAACTAACGGTTGTAACGGCAACCGGTCTTTCCACCGAATCGTTTAATATTCGCTCTGTGCTGTTACCGCGAGACGTAGATCCGGACTTCTTGAACATTCCCGACAATCGGCCCAATTTTCCTTTACTGCGATATTCACTTGAAACGCTGGCATCTGAATCGGATCCTTGCACCTGAAATAAGACAGTAATAAACGATGATTTCCAAGGGAATTCTAAGATATCTTACAGATCCTTCGCTTTCAGCTCCCCGACTCTTAGCTAAACTCTTCAACTTATTCATAAGGCCACGTTTCTTTTTCCGTGGGGCCCGCAATAAGTCACTTTGTATCGAACCACCTGAAAGCCTTGAATCCGTACCCAATTCTGAATCGATTGATTGCATTGATGACATCGTATCTTCGTCCGCTTGTTGTTTCCAAATAGCTGACGATTGTTCGTTTTGCATAGATTGATCGAGCGATAAACTTTTCCGATACAAACTACCATTTGCCGTCGATGATCGTGATAGTCGATGAGCAGCCCGCTGCATTTCAGGTGTTTCATTTTCAGTTGATGCTGCCCGTCGCATTGTACCGGTACGACGGATACGATCCCGTTCTTTATCATCTTCACAAATACGTTGATACCGCCTTAGTTCTTCGGATGCTTCGGCTAATCGAGCCAGCACGCTCGATATTTGAATACTGTTTAGGGTGTCGCTTGCTGTCGGACCTGGTGATGGGCTACGACTTTTTATCAATCTTTTTGGGGTATCAAGTTGTAATTGTTGTCCTGGACGAACGCCACTTGTAGCCATCTGTAGTTCAGGAGCAATTTTTACCAATTCATCGACGGTTTGTAGGAGAGCTCCAACTTTACGTTCTCCATCTTGTTCCATTCTATTTGAAATCCGTTTAAAATAAAAAATTTATTTTTATTGACAAATTACAGAGTTAACAACCTTTTTCTGGGACCATTGTCTCGATCACGCTCATTCCGTTCACGTTCCCGTCGCAATTTCTCATTTGATGTTCTTAGTTTTGCATGCGCATCTCTCAATTCCAACAAATCGCATTGCAATTCCGATATTTTTCGACGACCTTCATCTAATTCTTCGTCATTACTACGTTTCAATTGTTCCAACTTTCGTCGTGTTTCTAGTCTTTCTTTGTCTCTCTCACGCTCAACCTGATAAAAAAGAAGTTTCAGTTTTAAATTGAACAAAGCAATGGGGATTTTACTTCAAATAAAGTTTGCCGTAAATCACGAGCTAGTGTTGAGGTTTCCTGTAACAATCTCTGTTGGTCTTCTCGTTCCTTTTGCCATGATAATTCCAATTTAGTTTTAATACCAGGAATTTTTGTTCGACCGGTTCCCAACAACCGTTCCTCTTCGTATTCATTTAGCCGTGATTGCATTTCAGAGATTTTTATCTCCGAAATACTCTTCTCCGACACAAGTTCCGTCTTCAATTTACCCGCATCTAACCGTGCCTCACATAATTCATCCTCCAAACAACCGACCTGCTGCTCCAGCAGCAAAATTTTCGATTTATCATCTTCATCGGCACTATTTAAACTGGCTCGACTAACACGACCACTACTGCTATTGCTTTTAAGATCGCGGATTGATTTTTGGGCAGCTTCCAGTAGTTGCTTAAAAGTGTCCCGGTCACGCTTGAATTTTTCACATTGTCGTTGTAGCGATGTCATTTCGGTATGTAGATTTTTCACTTGTTGTTCGTATCGTAAGCGAATGGTGGCCACATCCGATTTGGAATTCAATTCAGTGTGTTCCAGTCTGTAACAGAAATTGACGTCAGCTGCCTCAAAGGGATATTAGATGTATAGCAAATAATTGATCTTACTTTGATTTTAATTTCTTAATTTCTTGTTCCAAGCCGAGACTGTGATCGGTAAATGATGCCTGCACTTTATTCACTTTTTCAAAATCTGCCAACTTTTTTCGGAGCTCATCATTCTAAAAAATTGTTAAATTATAATTAATTTGATCTCTAAATTGGGTATGTACTAGGGTGGGATGAAGTCCCAAAATGTTGATTTTCAAAATCCCTACTGTCTAGGAGCATGCCTGCCATTGATTCTAAAAACTCAAGAAAAGAAAATAAATACAAGGTTTCACGCTCGCGGTTATGGTTCAAAGTATTGATAATGTGATTGTTTTGTTTTGACAACCATTTGTTGAAAACTTTTATTTCTTACAAGATGTTGAAGACTCCTATGCTATAAAGTTTGAAGATTATCTGATTAGCTCTTCGTCTTTATATGTTACACACTTTTTTTCGTGTAAAGTTTGTAATGTATACAAACGTTGTAATGAGTTACAACGTTGTACGCCACGAAAGAAATTTTATATTGCCCAAATTAATAAAAAGTAGAGGCTAGAATTTCCAAATACCTATTTAAATAATTCCCGGAAATTTTGGAACAATGTAGCGGCCCTCTAAGAGGCAGATTGAATTTCCCTGATAAACACGTGAGAATTCTCTAATGTTTTTGGTATATAAACCGAAGTGTTACTGGTCTGTTTAGTTGGAGTCGAAACTATGTCATTCATGTGCTTCCTAAATTGTTCGATCAATTCTGATGTGTATTTCTCAGTATCATTAGCAGATGAGTTATTATCGTAGTATTCTACTGGAAGCTTAAGACTGTGTCCGTAGACAAGCTCCGCAGGTGAGCACTTTAGGTCTTCCCTAACGGCCGATGTTATGCCTATCAGAACAAATGGCAGCATGATTCTCTATGAACTTTTGTCTATATTATTTTATAGACTTAAGTCTATAGAGATCATGAATTATATATATTGAGTTGGATCAATGCGTAGTGCGTGAGAATCTATTGATGGGTATCTATGGCGTGAAGAACTTCTATAATAAATATATAATTGCATTTCACGTGCAATGAAGGTCAAACAACCAAGAGGTTTCAAAATGATTATAAACAATTAGTCAGAAGATTTCAAATTAAAGTAAATAGTCCAAGAAGTGATAGTAAAAAATAACAAATTAAAAAAGATCAAACCAATGTAGAGAAATTATATAAGTGGAAATTAATTAACATAGTGTAACGGAGGACACCTAATAATCCTTGACCAGGATTATATTTTTAACTGTGGATATACAGTTAGAACAAATTCATTTATGAGTGGACTGCAGATTTTTAAGTTATCCATTTTAATCAGAGTTTTAAGTGTATTGGGTAGACCAGTGGCGTGCAGTCTAGTGAGCAGAAGGTGCAGAGCACACCTTCTCGAATCCCTCGGGATTATCCTTTAAAATTTGTATATAGTTAGATCATTCAGATCATCCTTAAAATAATTCCACTTTGAAATTTATAAAATAATCCAATAAATAATAATTTTCTGACTTGTTCTAGTATTCTAAAATTTTCTGTTACATTTTCCGACTTCTTCTAGACTTTTTACCGATTTTTTTTTTCGACTTTTCCGTTATTTTATGTCGATAGAAAGTTGCAGTATAATCTGCTTTATTCAATTATTCAGTTTTGTAGAATGATGCCACTAGTTTATAGCTGTATAGTGGCATTTGAAACAGTCAAAAGCAAAAAAAAAATATCTGTAAAAGGACAAGAATCTACTACTACTAATCCTTCCCTATACTGCTCTACTTTTCGCAATTTTCTCTAATTTATCGAAATTTCTCTGGAAACTACCTTTGCCCCCCAATTTTCCCCTATTTTGATTGGATTTTTCCCGACATTTTCCTGAAGTTTTTCCAATTTGTCCTGATATTTCCCACATCTTACCGAAATTTATCTGAATTTCTCCCTACTTTTCATTAGGTCGACTTCTTCCTATTTTTATACGTTTTCTCAACTTGTGTGCCCTCTTTTCTTAGAAAGTTTCCGCCTTTTCGGGCTTTTCCAGGTTTGTGGATTGAGTTTAGCCAATTTTTCCTTATCTTTTCGAACTTTTATATCGCGTTTTCTGTGTTCCGATATTGGCGGATTTCTCTGAATTTTCTCAAGATTTTATAAACTTTGACCTATACTTTTCTGTCGTACCACGATTTCTATCGACTTTCTATGATTTTCAAAAATTTACACGTATTTTTGGTAAATTTATCCAGCTTTACCCGAAGCTTTCTGGACTTTAAGGTTTTCAAGACGGATTTTAAATTGTATATTACCCAAAGAAGGTTGGAAATGGGCGGGAAACTATCAAATTCATTTGACTGAAGACTACAAAAACACTTTTTTTTTATTTTAGCCTGGTTTTATAAAGTCATTGACTGAGTCCTCTGAGCGTAGAGTCAGGCCAGGCATAAGTGATCGTAATTAAAATTTCGACACGTTTTCAATTTGATTACATTTGGGAATAAATTTTGTAGAAACGGTTAAGTGAATAATATAATCTAATTTAATTTAAATCGGGGTAGGGGGTGGAAGGGATAAAAGTATTGACACATCAATCTGATTATACGCTATTTCCATACATTTTCAGATTTCCAAATTTTAAATTTTCCGAGAAATGATGACAATTTTTCAAAAAAAGCCTCCATTTTTCATAGCCCTGTATCGACCCCCCTAAATCAAGGGATGAACTTTATTGAAAAGTTTGTTCCACATTTACTTCATTTAACCCATAGATTGATTTTCACGTAACCAGATTTTGGGTTTAGTTTTCCACAAGATAGTCAGTAACTATCAGTATTTGGTAATAAAAACGGTAAAATTGAAAACCGTTTATTTTTTGAAAAAATTTTCTTAATAAAAACTTTTCGTAATAACTTAGAAAGAATTTCCCAACGTTAAATTAAAAAAAATTTGAAAAAAAAAAATTTGTCCTTAGAAATTCTTACGATAATCGATCAATTTTATTGAATTTTATACAAGTCGAATTTTATGAGGATTTTAAATATAAGTTTGTAGGTGACCGCCTGATCTTAAAGTATTGATAGATCACGTAGGCCTTCCCTTATTTGAATTCATATCGAAAATGCCTAATGTTAAATTTCCTGGAAAAGTATGACAATTTGCCTGAAAACAACAGATTTTGCTGAAATGAAAATTCAATGAAACTAATAAAGATGCTAACATGGAGATATTGACCGCACGCCGCTGGGGTAGACATTTGTTTCCATTTTCTTGCAATAGTCCATTTTTATTTGATTATTATTGAGTGACATTTTCCTAATACGAAATTTTATTAGTGAAATCTGAGAATAGAGAGTATTTAAGAGGAATGGCTGATTTCACTAAAAATCATGTCTTTTTCTCAACAAATTACCATTCAAACATGGCCAATTCCCATATAAATTATATGTAATTTCCCCTTGCCGCTACTCTATACTATTAAATTAATTTGTTGTTGTTTTCTATATATTTTTTTATCATTTGAACATGGAAGCCGTACACGTTTGGAGAGGATTCAGTCCCATATAAATTACATGTAATTATTTATCTATCTCACTATGTTGCCATTCCTGGTACTCTCTATTCTCAGAATGAAATTATAATAAAAAAAAATAGAACGCCCGCCATTAGTTCTATGACTGACGATATATTTTGAGCTGTTACCGAATAGAATTAATTCGACTTAAAATAAAAATTAGTTAAGTTAATATAAAGTAATAAAAATACCTCTCTCTTCATTTGAATGCTCAAATCTTTATTCATTTCGTTCTCTTTCCGTAATTTCTTTAGTTGTTGATCCTTCTCTTCGACATTGGATCGTAAAATGTCTCGTTCCTTTTCGATAGTACCCGTACGGGCATATCGCTTTTCCAAATCATTAATTTTATATATGAGCTCATTATTTCCATCGGTGGATTTTTTATAATCAACTTCTAAATTCTGTAACTTTGTCTGCAATATAGTAATTTCGGATTGCAATTTTTCCTTATCAGATGTTAATTGCGCCTTTCGCAATACATGTTCTTCCTCTAGTTGCTCATAGCGACCAGTTAATTCGGTATATTTTTTCGTTTCCCGAGCAACGTCGGCCGTTAAATCGGCCTTTTGTTTCTCCAATTCTTTTACACGTTTGGTGGGAATGGTATCGGAAGCAGAAGCTTTCGTTTTTAGTGTAAGTATTTCTTTGTCGAGGGCCAGCTTTGTTTTTTCAGCCACTTTTTTGTATGACGAATAATCACCATCGAGTTCGGTAACCTTAGATTCCCAGTGCGACTTTTCTTTCTTTTCTTTTTCGAAATCTTTTTCTAGTTTTGACATTTTTTCTTTAACGCTGGATAGTTGGTTTTCGACAAAGGCTTTACCTGCTTCAGCTTGTTTTATCTAAAATATATATAATTTGCGATATCAGTAAATGAAACAAAAAATGGTAATTCTTTTACCAAAGCATCCTTTTTATTTATTTTATCCTCTAATTCACTGATACGTTGCTGTAATTTTGTGCTTTCTTCATCGGATTTCTTTGCTTTTCGCTCCAATTCGGAGAGTCTAGACGTTTGAATAGCCGAACTGCTCGTTTTTGCTTTTAAATATTCTATAAAAAATAAATAAATTTATAAAAGAACACAATTAGAGTTGGTACTCCGAGAACTTACTTAACTCCGATGTCAGAGATGTTAACTGTTCTTTAGTCTCCTTTACTTCGAGTATTACTGCTGCTTTTTCTATTTCGAGCCGGCGTATACGATCACCTCCCGTTTGAACGACGATGGCACGCATTTGCTTTATCTCATCTTCCATTTCGGTGACCATTTTCTGTAAAGAGTTTTTACGAGATAAATAAAAACATTACTTGAGACTATGAGCTAGAATTTATCCCCCAAGCTCTCTCTCTCTCTCTCTCTCTCTCTCTCTATCTCTCTGTCTCAATTCTAATCTAGATGTGAACCCACAAATCAACCCACATAAAAAAAGAACAACCTGGGAGAATAAACATTTACCTGCAATTGAATTTTCGTTGTTGAATCCGTAAACGTTTTCGCTGTTCTTGGTGGTAATCTGTCACCAGTCGCCTCTAAAATACCCTTCAATTGTTCTCCAATGTCATCCCGTTCTTTTTCAGTTCGCTGGAGCGTTTCTTTGATTTTAATCAATTCCACTCCACTATTTTTATCCACCGTCAATGAATCGTTACGATTCGCACGACCAATTTGCAGGGTTAATTTTTTATTTTCAACACTCATTTTATCATTATCTTGCTCCAATTGATTAACTTTCGCACGTAAAACGGTAGCTTCTTGTTCAACTAACGTTAGTTGCTGTTTAAAATCGGCTGATTTCGTATCGACCGAAGCTCCATTTTTATTTCCCTTTTTTAATTCGACAATTGTTTGCTCCAACTCTTTTATCTTCTTCTCGGAAGCTTCTTTTGCACCAGCCGGAGTTTTCGATAGGAATGTAGGTAATTTACCTTTGAGCGATGTTGTCGTTGTCTTCGTCGCTTCCTTTAATTTCTCTTGTAGTTCCTTTATTTGCTTTTTATTTACTTCACTGTTCGTTTCGAGCTCTTCAACTTTACGACGTAGCTGCGATGACTCCTGTTCGTTTAATTCAAGTAGGACACGTAATTCGGCTGGATCTTCTTCATCGGATATACCTTCATCTTTTTCTAGTGGGGCTTCCAATGTAAGACGAGATGAAGGTGCCGTAGGACTTAGCTTTCTGCCTATAAATGAATACGATTTTTAAAATAATGTTTATCCTTATTTATGTTTTAACATAGTTTTACAACAAATTCTAGATTAGTCAAAGCTCATGCAAATTTAATTACTAATGAGTAAATGTATTAATTTCTAGGTAGTAAAAAAAAATGATGATAATCCAGCTCTAAAAAATGGCTTAAGAATAAGAGCAATTAAAAATTTTGACAATGCAATATTAATTTGGTTTTCAACAATTTGGGAGTTCTTGTCTAAAAAAAGTTAAAAGTTGGGAGATAAAATTCTTACTTCGCGCTTTCGTTGCCATTTTTTTCAACTGTATCATCAATGATTCATTTTCATCTTCGACACGTGATGATTTTTTCCGTAGATTTTCAGCCTGCAAACAACAAATATAGTTAGCAGTTTATACAATCAAACTTTTATTATTAGATTATTTTGGTACACCAGCACTTTTCTAGTAGTTTTGAATGGATATGAATTGTAAGAGGGTTCTAAATGAATGTATTGTCAGATTTTTTTGCATATTTTATTAAGATGGATACATTGTTTGTGCTGTGGGCTATTTAGGTGCAACAGTTAAAGCCCTAATCAATAAATTGTAGATCGCAATAGATAAGATGAAAAGAACACCAGCCACAGCTGATATATAGTATTACTGGGAATACACTTAACCCCTTGTGAAGGACATCTGGGATGGTAAGAATAGATCGTTCATATATAACGGATAACAACTAGAAATTTGCACTGGGTTCAATTCCTGTTATTTTCTTTTAATCGTTTCGTAGATAGTGGGAACTATACTTCCCACCCTAAGTCACAGCTAAATTATTCAGAAATGTCCGCTCTAATAACATGGCGTTTACTGGAATTATGTTTCTTCAGGCTAGTTCTTTTCATCGAATTAATTTGAAAATTTTAAAATATGTACTTTTGGAATAAATTAAAATTTTTTTGACATTTTGACAAACATTTTTTATTTTATTCTAAATCATGTTGTATGCCACATGTGAAAGAGCATAAAAAATGCTGTAAAATGACACCTCACCCAGCTCTAGCTCAAATACGAGACCTCCTAGAACAATTTAAAAAATGTCAGTTTGCAGTTTTTGTCAAATTTTTGACAATTTTACATAGCTGTAATTAAAAAACGAGTTGACCTCCATGAAATTTGATATTTTATACACTTACTAAAAATATTAACAATTTGCATCATACAAAATCTGTAATGTTATTTATAATGAAAATAAAGAGCAAATAAAAAGATGTACTGTCGACCATTTTACCTTTGAAGGGATAACGAAAAGAACTATTTACCATGTTTTAAAGACTGACAGTGTTAAAAGAAAATCTGGAACGGGCTAAAAACCGGTAATTATGACACCAAAAAATATTAAGAAATTAGTTTGGCAGTTTAATAACAAGGATGGAGTTAGCCAATATAATGGTACCCATAATCTTTAACTGCACGTTGCAGTACATCTCCACAACATTACAACGTTTAAAAATAAACTATAAGAAGAAATGAAAGTTAGCAGAATATACGGAACAACAGATAACTACCGTTAAATCACAAGGCCGGTGAATGGCTCGTAGATACAAGGAAATGAACTTTATTTTGGACGATGAAAGCTATTTTCCTTTAAGCAAGCCACAGATGCCAGGTAATGATACTTTTTGTACAAGGGATGATTCCACGACATCTCCAGAAGTGAAATATCAATTTAAAAGAAAATTTGAGCCAAAAATAATGCTGCATATAGCTGTTTCCTGTCGCGGTGTTTCGCAACCTTATTTTAAATCGGGTGGACTAGCAATAAGTCAAAAAGTTTACATGGAAGGTTGTTTAATAAAAATTTTACTTCCTTTCATTGAGAAATATCATCCTACTTATAACTATGTTTTTTGTCCGGATAAAGCGTCAGCCTATTATGCAAATAAAATCAGTAAATTCCTCCAGAATAACAATGAGCCATTTGTACCAAAGGAGCGGAATTTCACTAATCTACCTCAATGCCGTCCGGTTGTGGATTTTTTTGGTGAACTTAGTTCGCTTGTCGACAAGAAAGTTTGGAAAGCTAAAACCATAAAGTAGTTGAAGACACGAATCAGAAAATGCCTTCAGAAAATTGATACCAAAGGTGTCCATACAGCTTGCAGGACCAAGTAGGTCCAAACAGGATCAATTAGGACAAAACTTCGCGCGGTCGCTGATAAGGGCCATACTTTTGCAACCATTAATTTTAATTTGTTTGCATAATTATGCGAAATGCGATCATTAAATAATTATATAATTGAATTTCAAAAATAAATTGTATATAGAATCAACGTGTAAAGTTTGTGCAAATTTCTAGTTGTTACCCGTTATATTCTGTAGTAACAATATAAAAGAATAATTCTGTATTCTTTAAAGATCGTTTTAATTTAATCGAGTTGACATCAAATCGTATTCAGTAAATAGAAATAGTAAATATTTCCAAATTGTCAAACATTAGTTTAATTATACGCCAGTAGAACGGGAACTGTTATTCTAATCTAAATGATTAAAGAATATACTCAGAAGTTCTAGCGTGTTCTAGTTTCTGAATGGTAATCGCAAAAACTTCTCACCCCTGTCTATCTCATTCCAAAAATCTAGTTGTCACAATTTATGAAGATTGGAAAATATTATAAATACAATACATATTCCAAAATTTCGTGGCTATTTAGTCTGGAAATATTTGAAAGAAAGCTCTGAAAATGCTGCATTAAAAATTTCTTAAAATTCGAAATATTCTATGAAAGTTTCTAAATTTTATAAAATACGAGCAATTTCCAATTTTTAAAATCGAATTTTAAAAAAATCGTTCTAAACCAACAATTGGTTGCCCTTATACCGAGTCGAGTTTTAAATTTAGAATTTTTCAAAAAATTACTAGCCTTTCGAACGTCTATAGTAGTATAGTAGTATAATGTCCCTGACACTTAAAAAACTGTATTGGATTTCAAAAGGCAGACTTTTATGGGGAAAATGTTGTGGTGGTTGGGTAAATTTTGGTAAAGTTGGATGAAAATCGGAAACATTGTCGGGGAAAAGTCGGAATGTCAATTGAAAAATTAGCGACAAAGTTAGAAAAATATCGCTGAAATTTAACTAAGAAATTTATTGAAGGAAAGTGGGAAAATGTCAGCAAAAAGTCGGAAAATTCAAATGATCGGGAAGAATAATAATGTGAAAAATCGCGGGAAGAATGATTTTTTTATAACTATATCTCTTTTTATCTATATCTTATTTTATCATAACTAACTTTTCCCGATTTTCCCGTTATAGTAGAATGATATTTTTTCCTGCAAACGAAAAGTTTAGTCAACAAATAGCTGTGACAAGTCGATACTACATTGCAATACACCTGCCATTTGATTCTTAGTCATTTTAGGCGCCCTACAGCACTTTACTATCTTCAAATTTAGAGACATAGCTAGAAATGTTGCCATATATCTACATAGGTCACCTCTGGTAAGAAATAATGGAGTCATACCAAAATATTTTTCTCGTAAATAAACGGAAATATCTTTAAAGAGCTGATCATAAATCTAATCAGAAAAGACCACATATTATTAGGTGGTTATCAATCATAGTTGCCAACATCTAATCAAATCAACATATGTATGTATGTATATGCAAAATGGGCTAGATGGACTAATTATTCTGAGACTAATACTAGAATTCAAACTTCAAACGAAAATGATAATATTCAAACAAACGGAAATATTTGGGAACGCAAGGATCCTTTTTGAGCTTATGCCTCTAGTGGTTATGTGTATTTCAAGTTAGATTTATTTATTAATTCATAAAACATGTCGACTTTTTCTTTTCTCTTTTCCTCATTTCCCTAACGGGAGTATATATCATACAATTTACGAATGATATTCAAGAGCTTTTCAGGTATTCTGTAGCTGTCGAGCATCTTCCACATCATCAGTACTGTGCAGATAGAAATCTGTATGAATTTTATTGTCGTGTATATCTCGCGATTTTGACTATCGATCGTCTTTTGCAAGGCCACAAAGAACACATATAACGGTGACTGCGACTAAACCAACTGTTCTTCATAGTTCTCAGTGTGTTAGTATAGTCCACACAAGATCGTCCGAGTCTGAAACTAGTTTTTTCAGTATGGATGGTTTTCCAAACATTTCGAGATATCGACGACGCGTCGTTGTTTAGATTTCCATTTAATTTAATTTTTTCTGATCATAATGAGTTACTACGTGGCATTCGAGATGCATTTCTTCCTGTCATAATTTATGTAACGTATGTAGAACATTTGTTTCGGCCATTTGTTTCGAAACATTCACAACTGTATTCCAGCTTTCATCGACATAGTACTAGTTTGTGTTCAAGGGGCGATTCGATATTACGCTAGAATCTTATGATAATTTTCCGCAGTTGGAATTGCCGGCATCAACAGAACAATGAACAAGAGATTAAAGATATTTAGGAAGGTACAGTTAGTTAGTACAACGCTACTAATATTCTGCTGCGAAATGATAAAAATCCTTATCGCCATGTAGAATAATGGTCGATCGGAGTTTTCATAACGAACAGTAATCTAAAAGGCTCACAAACGATTAATGTGAATTACTAATTACTGATAGATATTAAAGTTTAATCGAAAAGTATTACAGAAATTAACAGGTATTTTCCATCAAGTATAGTACCTGCAATTGCCAAAAGTGAACTAGAAATTAAATTAGGCAATAGAAAATGATGTTTCTTCGATTGAACATTCGGCGGTAATGCAATAAATTCAGTTTGGGTATTTACATCAAGCTTGCGAGATAAATTTTCTAAGTTAAGTTGCTCAGTTTGGCATTCGGTTGATGTGATTGACGGAATCTGGCATTCAATGGTTTGAATTTCAACTGTTTTAGTTAGCAATTGTTCGGTTTGACTCTCATCTGTTTGAATTATAATAAAATCTGTTTGACTCTCATTTGTTATTAAATTTGTAGGCCAAATGTATTCGGTCATCATTCCTACAGATATTCGATCGGTATTTTGTGGCCATTCGGTTTGTGTTTCAATGTTGGAACTAATCATTTCTGGTTCCCTAATAAAACGAATTTTTTTCGTTTTATAGTCTTGGATTTTTTGACGTTGTCGGCTGATCTATGGGGATTATATTTTATTTGACTTATGTATAGAGCGTATGGAGGGGGGAATAGAGAGATAAGATAAAATCCTAAGTTGTTTACTGTTTACCTCTTCTTCAGCAAACTTAAGTTGTTCTCGTATGTCGGCTTCCCGTTCCATAGAATCTTGTAGATCCCTTAGTAGCTGTACAGGATCTTCTTGGGAACCACCCCTAGTCAACGAAGCCCGGCTATACTTCGTATTATCGGCTGACGTCGATTTTCCGATAATTCCTAAACTTGGCGCTTTCAATGTTCCCTTCTTCAAATTGTTTTCAGCTTCGGTCTATGAGAAATTGAATTTGTGTAAATTGCTTCAATCGATAGAATGAATTGGAATTTTTTGCTTACCTGTAATTGTTTTGCAATTTCGTTTGCTCTACTCAGCTCCTCTTCTAGCGTTTTAATCCTAGTTAATAGTTCGCTGCTTGGTTGACCACCGCCCGGCTTATCCGATTCTAGTTGTTCAATTTTCCGTTCCGATTTTTTCAACTTAAACGATAATATTCGGCAGTTCTTTGTCGTTTTTTCCAATTCCTTTTTAATCGTTGAATATTCATCTGCTTGATCCTCTCGAAAGTTATCAGCCATTTCATCGATTTCCTGTTCCATATTTCTCAATTCCTTTTTCATGTCCTCATTTTCATCCATCAACTCTTCGCATAACGTTTCGGCAGCCTGTAGTTTTTTCCTCAAATCATCTTCGATTGTTTTCGTTGGCCGAATTCGTAAATCCTGTTCTAGTTCCTTAACCCGAAACGACATCACCTTTTTATCATCTCGTAAATCCTCCAACTGTTGATTTAATTCATTCACTTTCTGTTGAAGTTTGAGTGCTTCAGAGGCGGCCGTTCGATTTGGCACCGTATCCATTGAGGCGAGTCGTCGTAACAGAATGTCACTTTTATCACGTTCCGCTCGTTCGGCACGGGCTTTCGTTGTATCCAATTCTCGTTTTAAACTTTCAATTTGTTCCTGCAAATCTTGAATGTCATATTTATTGTCTACCAACGTTGTAGACGTCGTTTCTGTGTTAGTCGACTGGGAATCGTCATTTCGAAATTTAACGTTGTCCTTAACTTGTATTAGAAATTGTAAATCCTGTTTTTTACTAATTGAGTCGTCCCGGATTTGCTTGTCGGTTCGTTTCTTAACTTCAACGGAAGGGGGTTTTTCTCTGAAATAAAAAGTTGGCTTAAAAAATTACAGAATTAAAATATTATCCTTAATGAAACTCACTTTTCAATACTGCTTCTCGGTAATGATTTCTCTCGTTCGAGACTATTTTGTTTTTTCAGTAATTGCATTTTCCTTACTCGTTCCGCTAACGAATCCGTTCTTAGTATGACTGTATCATCAGAGGGTTCTTTCGGGGAGCGTGGTAGAGGCGGTCGTTTTATCGTAATCGACTCCTCTACCTGACTGATATCCAACACCGTTGTATGTCGACGACGCGGTAACGATATGCTTACGCTTACATTTGGATCACCATTCGCATTTTCGTCCAAGTCGGGCGTCGATGTCCAGGATGACGGCCGTTTTGCGATGCCATTCTGACGATTCGATTCGCCACTGTTACTATTGTTTGACGATAAATTTGATGTAGATGTCCAACTGCGACCGGTCGTACGAGATTTCGGGGATATTGATTGATCGGAAAGACTTGGCGTTGATGTTGTCACGTCATCAGCTCGTTTGGCGCCACTGTGCTCTTTGTAGTCGCGAAAACATCGTTTACAACGCGTTGGCCATCTGACTTGCGGATGAAAACCGAGCGGACATAATTGGTCACCTTTTGAAACTGGGTACATGTGATGCATTTTAATTGTATTTTATCGTGTCTGCAACATAAGTATTTTTTTTTAAGTGGTGGTAGATTTAGGGTGAATGAAGGATATGCCATCTTTGGCCTGAACCAATGGGCGTTGTGAAATTTAAAAATATTAGAGCAACTGAATGATAAAATACGAAAATTAATATACCAAGTGTTTTGTATCGACTTTGTAATAGGTGCATTTCGAGTTCGAATCACGGGTGCCAACATAAATTATTATCTTGCATAGATATATACTATAAACTATACTATACTTGTAGATTGATTTGAGAGGAATATAAAGCAATATTCGATTGAGCGCATTGGTAATTACCAAGCCAATTAAAAATAGAAATTATTTGATAAATTAATGCGTAATATATTTTATCGATACATCCTGAAAGGTCACTAAACTGATTTGAATTTAACGAAGCATAAATTCATTTTCTTGATATGTATACTCTAAATATGAAGAGTTGCGTCATTAGAACTGAAAGACGTTGTATGATTGGCATTGAACTTATTTTTTCAAAAAGAATTATTGTATATCTGCCCTGCCAAGGAAAACCACATTGAACGCACGTGTTTCGTGTAACGTGCAACGTCACGTGTAGGGTGTTTTTACTCTGCACTATCGGAACGCTTAGTTGAACGATTCTGAATATTTTACCGTTATACTATTTTTCTGTTTGAATGATAAGTCTAATTGACTCAAAACTATCACTTTGGAATAACGAATTTTTCCTTAGCATGGCCAATATTTTCCTGTTAATAATAGTGGAGTAGGTTTAAATAGCCAACTGAACATTGGTAATTATATGTATATAATTTGATCGTGATCATCTAGGTGAAAATGAAAAATAATGTTGTCAGATAAGGTGGTGGCCAACCTGCGGTGAGATAGTGCTAACAATAAGTCGAGTCGATGCGATATAAATTTTTACTGCGCCGATTTTAACGCATGTATCTATATTACTTTTGCCTATATCAAGAATTCTCTTTGTAGGCTGTCGGATTTCAATTTTAACTCCATTTTATAAATTAGAGACATTTAACCAAATATTCCCACCATTTTATTAATAGTTATTAGAATAGAATAGAAATTTTGAAATTTCTTATACTATAATTATTTTCCGCTATAAATATGTAGTGGACCTTATTAGCACATAATGCTGGCATAGTTCAAATTTTGT
>JANTOP010004117.1:0-34799 GCA_027564815.1 Symmerus nobilis
TTTTTTTTATATAAAATATATAAATATTATTATATAAAAGTTTGTAATTGAAAAATTAATATTGAATTAATATACAAATTTTACCAGTAAATAAATTTAAATAAAAAAAAATATATTAATCGGAATTTATTTAATTTATTTAAGTTCATCTAAATTAATTAATTTTTTTTTATATTTAGAACGGTGGATATACCACACTTTCTAAATTTATAATGTTACGAATATAATTCAAAACTTATCAAACATCTAAGTTAGGACAGGATTGGGGACATTTACAATATCATTAAAGATAAAATAAAAATTACTTCCACTTCTATTTCGACCTAAGTACCACTCATCTCATTCTCTCAGATACCATCCAATTCATCCCTCTTATAGAATCAGTCGGGGAAAAAAGGGTTTCTTTTTACTCTAAGACACCGAACTTCGTTCGCAGGAAGGAGATAAGGTGTCTGAGAAAAAATCATGAATGGGAGAGGTGTGAGGTAATAGAAAAAAGAGGAAAATTTAAAATAAGAAAAAAGGAAAAATGAGGAAAAAATAAAAGAAAACTTCCAATGCGACACCGACAACTTTACGAAACAATTATGAAAATTTAATGATGAGAAAGAAAGTGGAGTGGTTGAGAGAGGTGGCCTGGTTCATGATATATATGTAACAGGGATAGTCAGAGAAATAGGACTTCATTTCTATTCCATTCATTTCAATGAATTGAATATACAATTTCCTATTTATATGTCCTGAACTGTTAGGGGAGATATGGTTAGGTGGTGGGACCGGGCAATAAAAGTAGTATTATATGGGTAAGATTCGTAGAAAGATTATTGATTAGCTTTCAAAAGTTTTCCTTATACGCGGGGAAATTAGGCTATTTTCGCTGATATCGAAATGGAATTATTAAATTAAGTGTTAACGATTTTCCCGCCAAATATTATTACTTTCCATCTAGTACCGAGTAGTCTAGGGAAATTATTAAAAGCGAATGGATATTAATTTTTAAATAACAATTCGATTTTCGGGGTATTTTTAAAAATACATCTTGTTAGATTACCCCTTAATATTTATATGGAATTAGCTTCATTAGGCCATCCCTTAAATGAATCCGTAATAAAATTTTGGAATTTAAAATAATTTTGATTTAAACTTCCACCAAAATTCGGGGGTTTATTTTTTCTTAATTTTGAGAAATTAATTTCTGTAAAATTTATTTTAGAAAAATTCTACGTTATTACATTTTTCCCATCCCCAAGAAAATGTTCATTTTATTTAAAAAATCTTTTGTTTGAGAAAAAATCATGAAAAATTATTGGATTTCTTAAACATTGGCTTTGACGTTATTTTAAAAATATAATTTCTTAGACAACCCCTTAACATTTATATGTCATTATCTCTACTAGGCCATCCCCTAAATGAATTCTTAATGAGATTTTGAAATTTAAAATTTTCCAGGAAATTATAGAATTTTTTCCGAAAAATAGCCATTTAATCGATTAAAACTCCCACCAAAATTCGGGGGTTAATTTTAATTTAATTTTGAGAAATCAATTTCTTCAAAATTTATTTTGGAATGATTCTGCATCATTGCATTTTTCCCCTCCCGAAGAAAATTTTTTAAAAATTTTAATTACGAAAATTTAAGAAAATTGCGAAGCAAATTGTTGATTTTAAGAAAAAGATATCTTGTTCGTTGTTTGCCATTTTTTTTAAAATATAATTTCTTAGATAACCCCTTATAGTTTATATGTCTTTATCTCTGCTAGGCTATCCCCTAAATTAATTTTAAATCAAATTTTCAAATTTGAAATTTTCCATGAAATTATAGATATTTTTTCGAAAAATGGTAACTTAATAATTAAAATCGATTTAAATAAACTCCCACTAAAATTAGGGGTTTAATTTTTTTTCGATTTCTAGAAATAAATTTGTTTAAAATTTATTTGGGAACAATTTTGCGTTATTACATTTTTGCCTTTCCGAAGAAAATTTTCGGAAAATTCTATATATGTTCGGTAAAAAATGAGACAAGCAATTTGTTGATTAAAAAAAAAATCATTTTTTGGGATTTATTAAAATTTAATTTCTGGCATAATTTAAAAAATAAAATTTTTTAAATAGCCCCTTAATGTATGTAATTTCACCCCCACCCCTTCTCGTTTCTAATTAATTAAAGCGTAAGTCATATATTCTCAATTTTTGAGTTCATTTACTGGGAACAATCTTAAGGAAGGATAGATTTTGCAAATTTCAAAACTCTATCTATGTGACATTGTCACGTCCGTCACATCCGTTAGACCAAGTTATTTGCTTTGTTTGCCATAACTCTTACGGTAGCTAAGTCATAGCAAAGAGCTCGCATAAAATTCAAGAAGTCAATTAGATAATTCTAGTAAATATTAGAGTGGAAATTCATTTGCGTTCCCTCTCTTTATTTTAACGTAATTAAGGAAATAAATTGACTTATTAATTATTAATTATATACTTTTTCCCATTAAAAATTAAAGAGACAACGACAGTTGAAGAAGAAACAAAAAAAAAAATATTGTTATTCTGTTATTTGCAGAATGAGAGATTGAATGTAAATTAAGACCAGCTACCAGCTACCACCCCATCAATTACCAGGATATTTTGCTTCCATATACTGAACCCATGCCCAAACCCAATCCATTATCAAAAATTTGTTTTAATTGCTTTCGCATATATTTATGTTTGGAGGTGAGAGCAAGTGAGAGAGAGAGCGAGCCCATCATTCAATCATTCAAAACGTGAATTATATCATTTCTCTTTATTCCTGTTCCCGTATTCAGATATTCAGATTCAGAATCCCATCGAAATGAATTAGTAGGGTGGTCGATATAGTCGTCGTATATATTTATTGTCAGATTTTTTGATATTATTAATTATTTAAAGGAATAAATTTCGATACAATTATTCTATTCGGTTGAATTCCACCATTCGACCCATACCCGATTCCTATATTTTACCTATCCAATTTTTGGCAGTAATATATACACTTCAATGGATAGAGAAATGATGGGACACCTGGGCTAGGCATTATGGAGGACAACATAATCACTTATTCTTCGGGTATAATTACTCAAGGATTTGGTGTATCTCATCTATGAGACACTAATGAACCTTTGGAAAATTGATCCAAACAACTATGATTTTCCGTTATTTTAATTAAACATAAGAAATGGAGATAGCAATTTAAGGGATGAGTTTTTCCCTACTAATCTCCCCCAAAAATTATTTTAACGACCAATCTCCCCACCTTCACCGGTTTATCTTTATAGTTTCCGTAGCATAAGGAAAACTACAAAGGATATATTAAGCATATATGTCACTGGTGGTATATTGAATATAATATTTTCAGTAATTTCTGCCCACCACACACACTGTCTATTGCTGGAAGTAAGTTTTCCGCAAAATTGATAAATATATTAAGAGGGAAATGTACGAATGAAAGGACAATATATAGGGAGATAAAAGGCTCGTATATCTGTACAACTATGGGGGGTTTTCATTTCGATGCGGATATCATTTTTAAAATATACAGATTTTCCTTCATTTACTCTGATAATTTACAGTATGAATTAAATTAAAAAAAAATGCACGCGACATTTTCGCCAATAAAACCAATCGAGAGACTTTAAGAAAAATAAGTTAACTTTATTAGGTCCTACGGCAGATATTTGAGGAATTTCCGGGAAATTCTTTTAAGGAATCGAAAAATCTGGTTATGC
The DNA here is from genome assembly GCA_027564815.1 of Symmerus nobilis. NCBI lineage: Eukaryota > Metazoa > Arthropoda > Insecta > Diptera > Mycetophilidae > Symmerus > Symmerus nobilis. The sequence goes on from JANTOP010004117.1 coordinate 3,744, forward strand.
AAAATCAAAGCTAAGGGTACAAAGAAGAAATTATAGAATAAAATTTTCTTAAAAATCAATCCCCTGATTTTATAGAAGTCGATACAGAGAAATGTACCAGGGAAAATGGGTATTTTTTTTTTTACAAATCGACCATTTTTCAGATTTATTTGGAATAAAACAATCCACCCGAATATTCGATTTCATAGAATTTTCTTGATATGTTCGTTAAAAAATTAAGTTTCCGGGAAATTTTCGGAAGGAATCGGAAATTCTGGTTATGGGAAATTAAATCTACAGGTTAGAGGGAGGTAATATTAAAATAAATTTTTTTTATAAGTCAACCCCCTGATTTTAAAGGCATCGATATGGAAGAGCGCACCTGGGAAAAAGGGTACTTTTCAGAAAAACGGTTATAAATTTCCAAAAAATTTTTAAATTTGAAATTTATAAATGGATTCAAATAGGGCATAATTTAAGTGATCTATAAATAGTTTAAAGGTAGGGGCTTCCCTAACAACTTACATTTTTAAAATCACGTTAAAAATCGACTTGTAAGAAATCCTTGAACAAAATCGATCGAGTTTTGCTTCAAATTTTCTAAGAATTAAGAAAGAAATTTCATACAGAATATTCCTGGCAGTCTCGTGAAAATAATTAAATTTCCGATAAATTCTCTGAGGGAATCGGAAAATCGGAATGTAGAATTGAGAAGATGGGAATATTGAGGATATTATATGTAACAAACTTTTTACAGAAATCTACCCCCTGATTTTAGAGGGGTCAATTGTTGTAACTTGTACTGTATTACTATTATACTTTAATAATTAAGAGTTAATTGTTGGGTGACTATGACTACTATTAACTGTACGTCTACGCATTGACTTCTGCCATGAGATGAAGTGGCAGCAGTTTACAATAATCCAAATTCAACCTTTCCATCTTAATAATTCCTTTTACTTTAAGTTTATCCTATGAGATTCATACAGTTCTTGCAGTGCAAGTTTGTTTCAGATGACTTGAGATGAAATCAGTTCGGGTAGGGGTTCATCGATGGACGCTAAGGACTCCTAGTATCTAGACACTATAGTCCGTTGTACTTGACCCATTCATCATATCTGATTCTATACGGTCACTCTCGTATTAGTTTTCATCCTAGCTAGGATTGCCAGAATCATTGCAACCATAAGTTCGCCTGTCTCCTGATAGTTAAAAAACCAGTAACTCAATATCTTATATGTTGCATAAATTAGGGTGTTTATATTGCAGCCCTACGTATTGCTGATTACATATTGGCCTTAAGGACCTACCCAGAATTTCAGTCTGGAAGATAGAGCAGTTTCCCCCAAGCGCTATACTATCTTAATTTAAGTAGACTTAGATATTTGTTTGATATAAATATTTAAAGACTTTATCCTTAGTATAGTGCCTCGGGCGTAGCATGGAGATACTTAATTAAAGGCTTTAATTTAAGACTTGTACCTAATTGGGGAATTTGTTGACATAAGTTGGATCTTTGCAAGTGTTGGCTATATACCAACTTCCATATCGTAAGTGTTCAATTAGGATACCCATTTTAATTGCTTTACCCGCTCATTAGTCGACATTCAACTCCTAAGTATAACCAGAAATGGTATGGTGCGCATTTGCATCCATTCCTAGGATCAGTTCTAACTTATTACTTGACAGTAATCTTTCTGTTTTTTAATTTCTAGGTACGGAAGATAGACATCAACCACAACGTTCGAATTGAATTTCGTACTTAATTCGTAATATTCCTGCAGGGGAAAAGTATATTATGACAGCTTCGCAGCTTCTCATTAACCTTGCATAACATTACCAAGGGCTTTGGAAGCTGAATTGGAAGATTGGGAGCATTTAATATTTTGGAAATTTAAATAAAAACAATGTTAATTTCATTTATTTATTTTATTTATTTCATATTTGGTATATTTCATGGCTTCTTCGCTGAGGATTGAACTTCTGGTACCTATAGTGTCACTCCATCGTGTATCCTGTGGAAAATTATAAAATTCGGGGAATAACCATTTCTCTGAAATCAGGGTTTTTTTTTAAAAGTTTGTTCTACATTTATCCCAGTGAAGCCTTGGGCTTAATTTCTCATAATAATTTTTTCCGATTCTTTAAGAAAATTTCCCGCAAATTTAATTTTTCCAAAAGAGTGTCAGAAGTTCGATTTTTTTTTCAAAATAAAATGAATTTCAAAACAAATAAAATGATTTGTTCAAAAAATTTTCTTAATAAAATCTCTTCGAAAATTACTTAGAAATGATTTGCCATCAATAGATTAGAAAATTTTTGAGAAAAAAATCGTTCAAATTTATTGTAATTTGTACAAGGCGCTTTTAATTATAGGATTTTAATCACATAATTTGGGAGAGGACCGTTCGCAGTTAAGGCATTGATAGATCACCCTGGTTATCCCCTATTCGGATCCGTTTTTAATTTCTTAATATCAAATTTCGCGAGAAATTATAACAGTTTTCGTTAAAAGTCACCGTTTTATGGATGCCACCCCTTAAATCGACACCTCTAAAATCAGGGGGTTGCTTTCTTAAAAAAGTTTGTTCGACAAAATTCACATTCGGCCGTTCGGTTTATTGCCACGTAACTACATTTTCCGATTACTGAAGAAAATCCCCCGGAAAATTGAATTTCCCCAAAAATTAAAAGAAAAATTTTGAAAAAATTTTTTTTTTTCAAAACTGTTAATTTTCAAAAAAAAAGTTTTTTTTTATAAAAACCCTTCCAAAATTACTCAGAAAAAATTTGCAATTTTTAGGTTAAAAAAAAATGTCCGTAGGAATTTTTAGGAAAATTAACGAAAATTCATTGGTTTTTTTCCTAGTCAAATTCGAATGGGATTTTAACCGTAAACTAAACTTTTCGTACAAAAGCTCTGATAAAACTTAAAAGCTTCCAGATAGCTTTTCTTTCCGAACCATATCTTTTACACTTAAAAACGCACTTTCCATCTAAATAACGATCCTTTAACAAAATCTCAAGTTTTCCCAAATAAAGCTCTCAAAATATTGAAAGCTCATTGAAAGCTTAAAATTTAAATGTCATTTTATATAATTTGGAATCGAATTTTTAGCTGATTCATTAAATTTAAATGAAATATGGAATTTCCCCCGAAAACTTGCCCAAACTATTAAAAGCGCAACGAAAGCTCTAAGTTTCTAACTTAATTTTTTACGTATACGCCATATTAATAATATTTTAAAGTGACTAAAAATCGAGTCGATACAGGACCACCTGTATAATAAAATCATACCGTGTGATCAGATAGTGGAAGAAAAAACCCCCCTCTAAAGCTTTATCCAATTTTCTATCATGATGGCGAAAACATAAAAGGAAAGCTTTAAGAATGGAAAATTTGCCTATTCATACATAATAAAATCGGCATGTTATAGTTTAATATTTGTTAAATCCTTTAACCATACATCGGGATAATTTTCCGAAATGAAATATTATCAAAAGCCCTGGGAATATGAAGAGGGGGGGGGGGAGGTAGAATTTTCCAATGATCAGAAAAAGAGAGGATAGCTGAAGTATCAAATTTAACCGACACTTTACCAAACGGACATATACATATTACATATATATTAATCCACCTTACTTCCATTCGACTATCCTCCCTCCGCTAACCACCCCTTGTCGCCATACCCCCAGCCAAACAGGAGATTTTATATCTTGTTGTAGATGGAAAATTTACATATTGACTAAGTTGGAGGGGGTCCATTTTCTCATGGTCCGCATAATGTTCTCATCCCATCTCCTACCCTAAAAAAACCTCCCCCAGGTTTAAAATGATAACAAAGTTCTCGGAGGGGGTGTAAGTTCATACATGTAGATTTAGGCCCATATAACAACCTCCACATACACATAAAACGTCCTCGATATATTTGTTGGACCATAGTTGCTGTTTTTTTTTTCTGGGAGGTTTCAGTCCCTTAGATTACCAAGTAAATTTCATACCCAGAGATGCAAAATAAAAAAAAAACTACCCACATAGGAATTAGGGAAAACATACATATACGGGGAGGAAGGGGGGGGGGTATACATGCCTATATATCTATATGAAATTTAAGAGTTATGTAAATATGTTTACCGAGCGTCCAAGAGGATGTAAAGGAGATGAAGACGAAGCAAAATCAATACGCGCGCGGACCTGCTTTACATAAAATTTGACCATTTGGGTGGCGGTGGACGGGATGGTCGTAATGGAGGGATGGGAATTTGAGAAATATAGTTTAGAAAATGGGATGGGGTGGGGGTTTTTTTAGGGAAGTTTTCATAGGGCTGTTAAATTTTATTGGGGCCAGGGACATCTTGAAGTTATTAATCTAGGAAAATTCGGAAGTTACTGAATAGACGAAAATAAATTTGGCTTCATATATCGTACAAAGAAAAATTAGCTGAAGGAAGTCGGAAGACGTCGAGATTTTCTGACTTTCCGACGTTCTCCTGATTTTTCCTAAATTTTTTGTGAGATATTTTCCGACATTTTACTGACTTTCCTTCAATTAATTCAGAATTTATCTTTCTTTTACTTCATTTTTCCTTAATTCTCGACATTCTTTGAGTTTCACCGAGTAATTTCGATTTATCCTGAGTATGTACGGAATTTCTCTTAACTTGTTCCCTAATTTTGCAATTAACCTGATACTTTCTTGAAATTTATCGAATTTTCTCCACATTTCTGCGAGTTTTCCTATTTGTTCCTTTCCTAAAATTTCCCCTACAGCTTCTCGAAATTTTAACCAGAAACGAGCCAATCAGAATTTCTTGCAAATCTCAAAATACGTAATGGGTACACCTTCCCGACGTCTTCCAGTTCTCTGAAGAACCGATACCCTACGGTTGAGATCTGTCGTTCTTAAAATGTCGGACATTCACAGAAATCATTTGTCAGGACACCGTATCAGTTGGCCATGATATGAATGATACTGTGACCGGTAACGATGCAAGAATTTTTATCAAAAAATTGTAATGATGGCGGAAGTTCATAAATTATTTGATGGAAAATACAGAAATATCTAAACTAAAATTCTCGTTCAAAAGCTCTGCACAAACTTAAAAGCTCCCAGAGAGCTTTATTTTCTGAACCTCATTTTACACGTTTTAAAATCTATATTCTACCCAAAAAACGATTCCTTAACAAAATTTCAAATTTTCCTGAAACAAAGCTTCAAAAATCTCCAAAGCTCATCGAAAGCATAAAATTAAAGTGTCGTTTTATATAATTTTGAATCGAATGTTTATCCGATTCATTAAATTTAAATGAAATATAGAATTTCCGCAGAAAGCTTATTCAATCAATTAAAAGCTCAACGAAAGCTTTAAGTTTGGAACATATTTTTTTCGTGTAAAAATCCATTTATTATCCAGATAAAAGACTCTTAACGAAATTTCAACTTTTTCCAAAATAAAGCTTTACAAATCTCGAAAGCTCATTGAAAGCTTAGAATTAAAATGTAATTTTATATAATTTGGAATCGTATTTTTATTTGATTCATTTAATTTAGATCAAATAAGAAGTTCTTGCTAAAAGCTTTCTCAATTGATTGTAAGCTCAAATAAAGCTTTAATTTTCAAACTTAATTTTTTACGTTTTAAAACCTATTTTCTATCCAGATATCGGTCCCTTCACGAACTTTCAAACTTTCCCCTAAATAAATACTTCAAAAATCTCGAAAGCTAATTGAAAGCTTACATTTACGCAAAATTTCTGGCCGATAGATGAATTTTTAAAAAAAGGCCAAACAAGGACAATGAATACCTTGCTGACCGCACGCCACAGGTTTACAGTAGACATATCCACGAACTAGAGAATTTAATTCCCGAATTACATCGAAGTCGTACGACTTTTATTCCGAGTTCGGGAGAAGTAGAAAAAAAAATCTGGACGATCGGGGGGAAGGAGTCGGGAGAAATAAACGACAATTTTCGAAGAGTGAGAAAATTAAATTTGGTTGACAAAGAGGTCGTGCAAACTTGGAACAAAGTCGTTATAACTTAGGACAAGTCTTGGTAATTAAAAGAAAGTCGATAAAAGTCGCGAGAAAGCCAGAGAAGATGTGCAAGGATCGAGTTTAGGGATAAAAAATAAAGGAAAAATTCATACAACAAGACTAGAAAATCATATAAAAAGCCTGGTAAAGTCGTTAGTCGGGGAAAGTTGAGCCGACCATATAGAAAAGTCGAGACAAAATTCGAAAAGTCATTGAAATATGATCTGGAACTTTGCAACGTATGGCAAAGAGTCAGAGATCTGGAATAATTTTTGACTTCTCCAAATATTTCCTCAGCCCTTCTAATTTCATTTCGACTTTTCTGTACTTTCCCGATTATTTCCGGACTTTCTAAATTTTTCCTAGTTTCTCCCGACTCTTCCACATTTTTATAAATCATCTGAATTTTATCTCATTTTTCCTAAATAATTCCAACATTTTATGATCTTTTGCCGACTTTTTTTCAATTTCTTTGAAATTCTCAGTTCTGACATCCCCCAGAAAATCAATGCATCTGACAACCCCAATTCTGACTTCTTCTTTCATTGTATTAGTACTGAATATTGTTGTTGTTATTTTATAGAAGCAATTTAAGGGGGGGTTCAGATATAAGAGGATGGGGTGAACTTTTTTGTGTGCCAGATGAAAAAAAAATTCTAAATAAAATACCGAACTGGACTCTTACAATGTTCTGTTTTTTATTACGCATATATAAGGGGTTGCTTTTCAGAGGGTGGTTTGAGTTTGATATACCAAAGTATACAGAGGAAAAAAAAACTCATTCGCTTTTTGTAAAGCAAAAGAAATAGGGTTGAATATTTCGTGGACCATTGTTGGAGGGGGGGGGGTTGGATACACCCTCACAAGGGGGGTGGTAAAATTTCTCTCGTTAATGCTGATTCCAAAATTTTTTCTTAATCGAAACCAAAACAAATTTGTGTAAGCAATTTGAACTGTCATATATATCTATGGTACGTACGTATATCTTATGTATATATTGTGCGTGTCAGTCTTGCATAAATATTTCTACATTACAAATTAATAACGACCTCGTCGTTGTTTATTGTGTGTCCACGCGTATACGCATAATATTAAAATAATAAAAAAAAAAGAAGGGAAAATCAGGCAAGGAAAATTCATCGAAAAGGAACTACGGCTTGCTAGCCGTTACGCTTTTCTCGAAGGGATGAAAGAATAATGGACTTTTCTAACGATAATGTGACACCGTATACCGTATATACCTTTCCCCCACAAAATTTAACTTCTATCCAGAGTCGTCCGGAGGCCATTGTTTCAACCGTCCATTGTTAATGGGTTAATGTTTTGTAAATTTTTATTATTTCTTATTTCTTTTCCTCTGGAAAACAATTAAAAAATGTATTTTTATGTATGAAATAAAGAAAGAGATTTATTTTATAAGATTTATTAGTTGATTATTACTGTTTCATTTTCTAGATGGGGTAACATGTATAATAAATAAGTTCTAGAGCAGGGGTTCTCACACAAAATTACTTTAGGGGTAAGAAAAAATATTTTAAAATTATTCATTGTCTGATTCTAAAAATATTATAGACTAATCTTTTTTATTTCATCTACAAATTCAAAATTATTGTTTCTATCTTTTACTATCAGCATTAGAAATCGTTATACTGATATTTGCAAAATTGTGAGTGAGAATACATGTCATTGCCATTTGATTAACAATAAAAATAAAATATAACAATGCAAGTGTCCTGATATCTGGTATTCGAAGTTTATTAATTATTGTTTTTTTTTTTAATTATGACTTTCATATATCCTTTCTCTAATTATCCTTAAGTACATATATAACATAAAGGCCGAAAATCCGTTATATAAGTCCTTACTTATCTAAGTCCGATAGTTTTATTTAAATTAATTTTTAGATATTTTCTATCAGTATGATTTGGTGTCCAATGTATCTTTATCATCAATTTAAAAATGGAAAATGATTTTTCCCGGAAAAACTCTAGAAGTAAGAAAGATGTAGAATATAGTACGTCTGATTTTCTGTGGAAATTCATTCCCTAATCTGCAGTAAATACTTAAAAATTTAATGAGATTATTCGGAGAGATTAGAAAATAATTGAAAAATTTCTGGATAATTATTGGAGAAATTCAGGATTATTTTTCCTGGTGGTTTTAGTCTTTATATGCTAGATTTCCTTTTCTAATGCTAGGATATTTTTAATTAGAAATTTCGAGGTCCGGCAAATGAATAATTTAACATTGGAGTTGAGCAAATTTAATTTAAATAAGAAATTAGTAAGGATCCAAGTATCATTTCCAGATTAGGGACATCTACATTTATTTAGGGTTTAATTAGGACAACAGATTTTTTTCCAGTACATTTCTGATTTCAGAAGTTTCCTTGGAAAGTTGGAAAATTTCCTGATAATCCAAAAATTTCATCAAAAAAAATATTTACGAAAAATAATTGTTCATATCCAGGGAAATTGTCCGACATATCCTGGCAAATTAAATATTTTAAAATTTCTCTCCGGATTTAATTAGGGGATGAAATTACCCATCAAATGATACCCATATATAGGGGTACCTTCTTACAATTTTTATTTTTAAAATTTTACCAAAAATCGATCTGCGGATAATCGATTGAAAAATAATAATTTCATTGAAAGAAAATTTGGATCACAAAATGACTAGATCCAGGCGTTTAAATTAAATAGGGGAAAAGTCCAATGGAGATGACGTTTAGGACATCGGTAGTCCTTATGCCGGGGAAGCATTCCCTGGATGTATGGACCGGGACCTCCTCACCTCTCCCCGCGGGGCGCCTTTTAAAGTATCGAATTTCCGATATTAGGTGACCTGGAAATTGAAGAGGATTCGGGTGATCGGGTTGTTTTTGAAAGCTACATTTTCTGAATTCTCTCCAATAAGAAAAATCTCTAGAACTCCTCTCCCTCTTCCCCTTGAAAGAATAAAATTCCCCGACTCTGCACAAAAGTCAATGAATTTCGGCCGGTAAATAGGACCTGTATCTCCGGAAGGGCTAAGAATTTCGGATTCATCTTACAATTAATCGAAAGATAGGGTTTTTAGGAATCATTTCAAGTCATTTCCGGATATTAATTTTTTGAGAGAAATTGGTTTTCTGGAAGGATCTCTAGAAGTCTACATATATAGAAAATCCGTCAGCTTCCAAATCTAATATCATTTTAACGAAGTTAGACATCTAGATATAATTCCAGATAATTAAAGATCTATCCCTTTTCTATACAGGACCGAATTACTTCGGAATCTTTCGAGATTTTAAATTTAAGGCCGACCCTTACAATTGGACTAAGTTTTTACTTTCTCGTCTCTAGATTCCGAAGCAAAAGGGATAGGACTGGAACAACTGATTGGACAATTATATTCCAAATTGGGTTAATTGAATTAAGTTGCCTAAGAATTATTTGATTTAAGATCCCTAATTGCTTTTATTAACGATATCTGACCCAATTACAAAGTTAGCTTAGGAAAATATATAATTTTGCGGTATTTCTCTATTAATCCCGTAACGACTTTTAGATATAAAAATTTTATTAAAGAAACTTTGTCCAATTTCGATAAATCAAATTTTACTGGATAGTCGATGAGCCAAATTAAAAACTAATTTCCGAGTTTTGAGAAAAAAATTCATTTGAGCCAATTACGAGCTTATCGTTGGAAAATTGATTATTTTCCGGTGTATTCCTTTTTTAATCGCGAGACCAATTTTCAAATAAAAAATTTTATTACGAAAACTTTCTCCAATTTGGATAAACTAATTTTTCTTGGATTGATGATGAGTTAAATTAAAAACTAATTTCCGGGTTTTGAGATAAAAAATCATTTGAGCCAATTACGAGCTCATCGTTCGAAAATTGATTAATTTCGGTATATTTCTCTGTTAATCACGAAATCGATTTTTGATTTCAAAACTTCATTTATTTTATTAAGAAAACTTTGCCCAATTTGGATGATCAAAAATTTCCTGGATAGTTAATGAGTTAAATTAAAAAGTAATTTCAGAATTTTGAGGAAAAAAAATCAATTGGGCGAATTACGAGCTGAGCTTATGAAAATTGATTATTTTCCGGTATATTTCTTTGTTAATCGCGAGATCAATTTTTTAATTAAAAATTTTTTTTAAAAAACTTTCTCCAATTGAATGAATCAATTTTTCATGGATTGGTGATGAGCTAAATTAAAAACCAACCTCAGGGACCTCCATCTTTTCAACTTAAAGCCCAACAGGGATTAAAGATTAATAAGCTTACAAGCGATTTCGCTATATAACCCAACTGCTAACGTACAGATATTACTAAATATGCGCGCCCCGGTAGAATAGCCGATAAATCTATCGGGAAGCTCGTCTTATACAGCTATACCTACGCTAGAAATAATTACTTCTCTTAAAATTATACAAAACAAATAGTTTGAACCAATTCATTCGGATAGTCAAGCTCCTAACAGTAGCCCCTACGATAAACAAATGAATAAATAATTCTTGTGCCAGAGCCCTGCCTCGATTTACGTTCCATTCTCATCGAAATACGAGAAACTGTGGCAGCTATTGCAAAAAAAATTGTCCTCTATGCCGAAATGAGGTATCTCTTAAAATGGGGAAAAAATCTTGGCGCGAATCCCTGCCTAACCGGATCTTTAATACTGGAATGACACAGGCTGCTCTCAGGATGTCATTGTATCACCAATTATATGAAACATAGATCCTAATAGTAAAGATCCAATGAGATAGTCAGACTCAATGAAGAAAAGTTTCTCACACAAAGCTATACTCAAATTCTCTTTGTAAATTAATCTTGAATTCTAATGAGCTGTGAGATTCGACTCACATTTGCTCACCTTAAAAAAAATCGGCATGTCACGAATGGCAAATTCATAGCACTGTAGTGTAAGACATGAGGTTATAATATGAAATCGTTATACATTCAGAATATTAAGTCATTCGTATGCTGAATGTCTAGTATCATCGAACAGACTTAGAGTTTCAAAAAAAATGTAGATAAAACAAGCCTTCCAAGGGGTAGGCTATGTACTTAATAGTCAAGCTCTAAAGACTACTTCTAGACATCTTATAACGACCGTCCTCATGAATACCAGTAAAGTATTGATCATTTCGATTTATTCAGAACATCAGAAGCTATTGGATCCTTCAGCTCAATGCTATTTACTCATTGTTAGTATTAGTGCTAAACCTTAATCCGAAGAACTAAGACTTTCGTGAGGAATAAGGTACACATCAATATGATTGGTAGCGTCTACCAGCAATTCTAATGCTCTGGCTACTTAGGGACTAAGGTTTCCCGACGTCCCGCAATAATTATTTAAAAAGTCTATTATTCTAAGTCAGGAAAATCATAAAGCTTTAAGAAAAATTTAAATAATGTCGGTATACTTTAAGAAAAATATAGATATGCAGGCTTGGTCTGCGTAAAGTCCGCATAAACCATAAAAAAGTTGGGAATATTGGAAAAAAGTCATTAAATGTAAGTAATGGCAGTAGTCGTGAGAATGGCTGGGAAAAGGTTACGAATATTTTAGGGAAATAGGCAAACTAAGCCTGGAATTGGGTTTCTAAGGATTCAGTCTACTGATTCGTTATCTAAACTCAATATTTTGCCAAAGCTTTCGGTTTCTTAGATATAATCAAAGAGGAAGGAAATGAACTTTCCTTAAAATTGTCTTGAACTTACGTCAATTTAAGTTGGTAATTAATAGGGAAAATCTAAGTGGTTAAATGAGGGATAAATAATCGACAAATTAATTGTATTATTCCGTCCAGACATTTCTATGAAGAGAAAAGCTGGAGTTCAAATTCTTGAGTCATAAAACCTAAGATGCGTTTCGCAGAATTTCACGAAAATTATACCACTACAATTACTACTTTCGATAATATAATATTCAAAATTTCAGTTAATTTCACCGATGCGTTCGAGAAATAAATGCATCTAAACATATCGGTACATTTCCAAATAAGAAAAAGCAGTTGGATTTGAGATATCTAAATTTGAAATTCTAAAACGGTCAGAACCGTTTCAGAGAATTTCATCAAAATTATACCAGACCAACTACTACTTTACGTTATATAATATCCGTAATTTCAGTTAATTTCACCGATGCGTTCGTGAAATAAATGAAGCTTAACAAATCGTTACATTTCCTAACATTTGGAAGAACTAAATCTGAAATTCTAGAACGGTAAGAACCACTTCAGAGAATTTCATCAAAATTATACCAGCTAAACGACTGCTTCATATAATGTAATACACGAAATTTCAGTTAATTTCACCGATGCATTCGTGAAATATTTGAATCCAAACAAATCGTTGGATTTCCTTATATTTGGAACATCTAAATTTGAAATTCTAGAACGGTAAGAACCGCGTCAGAGAATTTCACTAAAATTTCAACAGAGAAACTACTACTACAAATAAAAAAATACAAGAAATTTCATGTAATTTCACCGATGCGTTGGCGAAATATGCGAATCTTAACAAATCGTTACATTTCGAAAACTCTCCATTTCAGCGTCCCTTTAAATTAAAGAAATAAATATGAAAAAACCAATTATTTTGACTAATTCTTTAATAGAATATTTCACAGAATATACATGTTAATTTTTTGATGTATCTAGGGTCCAGGATCCAAGGTGTACAGCATCCAAGGATGTTATGAAAAGCCACTTCTCCTGTAAATAAATAAATAAATTTGAAATTTGGGGCATCTAAATTAGAAATTCTAAAACAGCACGAGCTGTTTCCCACAATTTCACCAAAATATTGCCTTGTCATTGCCTACCCCAAATATTAGAATTTTCAAAATTTCAACTAATTTCACCAATGTGTTCTCCAAATATTTGAATTTCTAATATTTACTAGCGACACCAAAACTTCTCAATGTCTGGAGGGACCTCACTCTAGCAATTCTAAGACGATAATTATGATTGATACGTGAAGCCCTGATTGTGCCTCCCAAAAAACATTTAAGACTTCCAATTAAAAAAAGGCTTAAAATTCCGAAGTGAATGGGTGTAAAGGGTTTTGTTTTCCTTGCATGTATCCATCCTGGGGGGAAGGAGAAAAATCTAATTAATTCACGTATCAAAGAATTCTCAGAATAATTAACTTTAATTTGAATCAATTGACCGTTATAGAGAGAAAAACCTTCGCAAAATTTCTTGTGTGTCCATAAATCGGATCGGTGGGAAAAGAACCCTTTCCTTCATATATCCGGGGAACCTTTAACAATTTTCAACTTTTTTTTCCTCGCTTCGAGAAACTTTTTTCTCATTACTTATCCTAACCAGCAGTTTTTTTTTTGAATTTTTTTTAAAGCGATCTAATTATAAATATAAAGGAAAAGATGGAGAGAAAGTGGGCCATTCCTCCATCTCCAACTCCCAGAAAACACCCTAGAATTATGGGATGAAGAAAATGGGTATGGATGCTATGTATACTGGTCCATCTTTATCATACACGATAATTTACACAAAAAAAATATCGCAGAGTGTGTGAATTGCGGTATCTTATAGGAGATGAGAGTAAACCTAGAGAGGATTCTGTGAGATTTTGGAGAAACTAAAAAAAAACCCCCCACACGCTTTGTTAATCCTTTCTTCTGTATCGTGTCCATTTATATTAAAACACATATACCGACATGACTGATGGTGTACCAAACTAACCCACAAAGCCAACCCATCCCCAAACCAATTCGAACTTTCAATTTATTCACCCGCTGGCCAACCGGCCCCCTAACGTCAAACTTTACACAATTTTATATTCCGTTCATACCAATAACAGAGCTCCAGCAGAATGAAAAATTAAAAGAGAACGGAAAAAAAATGTAAAGTGACCGAAAGTTGATGGTACGGGGGGATGGGAGTCCGGAAGAAAGGGCTCTACTTTTTTTTTAAGGATTTTCTGATTTCCTCTGTGCGTCTGAACTGAATCGTATTTTCTTTCTATCGAATTGTATGATTTTCAGATATTATAACAATTTCACCCTTTCGGTATGAATCTTTACTGCGAGGAACGCACCCCCCCAATCTGGTAACCCAATCTCAAACCATTCGGCCATCGATCTAATTTTGTGTTGTGTAGGCAACGATAAAGAGTTTACATTGAACACTCACGCTAAATCATTGTAATGTAATGCACATAACATATAAATGTAAGTCTTAAAATTAACAGGGTGTCCCAAAGAGTATTCTGGTAAATCATGGTCATTCCTTTTGATATTTTTCTAGAATTTATAGGCCATCAAAATTTAAAGGTGTTCTCCTTTGAATAAAAGAGAAAAACCTACAGAAAAGTATAAAAATGGCATGCAAGACTTTAGGTAGCATTATTACGATTTTGACCAAGCTATTCATGGACCCTAGACCCGATTTGAGTCTCCAGGCCCTGAATAAGTTCTATGGGCACATAGATTATTCATGAGAGAGGTTCACGAGCTCATAAGCTGTAGAGGACCTTCAAGTTTTAAATAAAATTTCGTACGTTTTGAAATCTAGTTTTAATCGAAATAATAAAATTTTGATCAAATTTGAAACGTTCCTACAAAAGCTCTACGAAAGCTTTTAAGGTTCATAGTATACTATAACTATGAGATGTAATTTTATTCGTATTGGAACCTAATTTCCGTTTAAATGAATTAACTATAACGAAACTTAATATGTTACGACAAAAGTTACTTATGAACTAAAGAGCGCAGCGAAAGCTTTAAGATTTGAATAAAATTTTATACGTTTACAAATCTAATTCTTATTCGAATAATTACATTTTAATCAAATCTGAAAGCATCATTCAAACGCTCCACAAAAGCTTAAAAGCTCAAAGTTTCAGGAATTTTTAGTTCATAGCTAAAGCTTTTAACTTCTGGTCTTGTAAAGTGCCAAAATTGGATTATTAAATATCATAATTCGGTCCCAAGATTTGATGGGGCCTAATCTGTTGTATGGAAGATTAGGCACTATATATATGCTATGCATAGCTGTTAGGCTTCTATATCTAGAGCTACTATATAATTAGTAATCGACCATATGCTAGAAATTTATTCATGCAACAGGACTGCTATCTTGACTTTCGAGGGCATCCATCAATTCTTGCAGTCCTTTTTAGTATCATTTAATTTTATTTCAGAGGTTCAGGTCAGATTTATTTTAAAGCTTTTAAAACTATTATAATCGCCGTTATTAGCAATGAATATTATTCAGAGTTTGATTTTAGAAGCTCCTAAATTATCTTCAGCTAGCCCTGAATTTAAAAGTCCTGAAAATAACGAAGAAATTGAGCACAAATTTATTCCTTTTTATATTTTATCGATTTTATAGAGATTTTCTAACAGTCTTTTAAATTAAATTTTTGGGAAATTCTATTACAGAATTGGAAAATCTAATTATGCAAAATTAAACTTAAGGGTAAGGAGAGAAAATCTATCAAGAATAAACCCCCTTATTTTTAGGGGTCGGTTCAAAAAATACAACAAGTAAATGGGATCTAATTAGAAAAAGCTTAAAATTGTCCGGAAAATCTAATATTTCAAAATTTTAAAATGAATTCTGAGAGGGGAGGATTTGCGTGACCAATGCCTTAAGGTAGGATGCTTCCCTTATAAAAATATATTTTTAACATTCCGTCTAAAATAGATTTGAAAAAAAAAACCAATAAAATGGATCGACTTTTATTCAAAAATTTACTAACCATTTTTTAGAAAAAAAATTTCAAAAATTCTAATGGCACCAACAAATTTTCAAAAAAATAAAAAAGATTTTATTGGAATTTTTCGGAAATTCCACCCTTTTTATTGGACAAATTTATTGAATTTTTTTTATGAGAAATCGGTGTAAAAAACATTTCTGGACTCTGTGAGCAAAATTCAATGAAATAATTTCAATTTCTGGTCTCAGCTGTACAGAAAAATATATTTCTGGACACTGGGTGAGAAATTTAATGAAATATTTCCAATTCTTGGTCTGAGCTGTACAGAAAAAAATATTACTGCACTGTGGTAGCAAAATTTAATGAAATAATATCAATTTCTGGCCTCAGATGTACAGAAAAAAATATTTTTGGATTCTGGGAGCAAAATTCCATGAAATATTTCTAATTTTTGGCCTCAGTTGTATGGAAAAAAATATTTCTGGACACTGGGTGGGAAATTTAATGAAATATTTCCAATTCTTGGTCTCAGCTGTACAGAAAAAAATATTTCTGCACTGTGGTAGCAAAATTCAATGAAATAATTTCAATTTCTGACCTCAGCTGTACAGAAAAGAATATTTCTGGACTCTGGGAGCAAAATTCAATGAAATATTTCCAATTTTGGGCTGCAGTTGCACAGAAAAAATATTTCTGGACACTGGGTGAGAAATTTAATGAAATATTTCCAATTCTTGGTCTCAGCTGTACAGAAAAAAATATTTCTGCACTCTGGTAGCAAAATTCAATGAAATAATTTCATTTTCTGGCCTCAGATGTACAGAAAAAAATATTTATGGATTCTGGGAGCAAAATTTCATGAAATATTTCCAATTTTTGGCCTCAGTTGTACAGAAAAAAATATTTCTGCACTGTGGTAGCAAAATTCAATGAAATAATATTTCAATTTCTGGCCTCAGATGTACTGAAAAAAATATTTCTGGACTCTGGGAGCAAAATTCAATGAAATAATTTCAATTCCTGGCCTCAGCTATACAGAAAAAAAATATTTCTGGACACTGGGTGGGAAATTTAATGAAATATTTTCAATTCTTGGTCTCAGCTGTACAGAAAAAAATATTTCTGCACTCTGGTAGCAAAATTCAATGAAATAATTTCAATTTCTGGCCTCAGCTGTACAGAAAAGAATATTTCTGGACTCTGGGAGCAAAATTTAATGAAATAATTTCAATTTCTGGCTTCAGCTGTACAGAAAAAAAATATTTCTAGACACTAGGTGAGAAATTTAATGAAATACTTCAAATTTCTTGCCTCAGCTGTACCGAAATTTTTATTTCGGTAAATTTCGTTTAATTTTAATTCTGGCATTGTACTAATTATTCCAGACGATTTTTGGACCTATTGGATTTGTCTCATTTTTTCCAAATAATCAGGGCTTTTCTCAGATTTTCCAGATATCTCTTAACTTCTCCCACCTTTTTAACCGGATCTCCTGAAATCTCCCGAATTCTGTCACCGTTTTTAGAATTTCCCGACCCTTTCTCAGAAACTTTGCGGAATAGTCGGAGAACAGTCCAGAAAATAAACAAATTTGACAAGACAAGTGGGAAAAAATCAGGGGACTTCCGAAAAGTCGGTCAAAATCTGCAAAAGTCAAAATTGGGAAGTAGCACCAACCCAAGTGAGATAATCTCATTTAAAATTTTGAGCATATTCAGGAAAATTCCAAATAAATTCGAATACGATACATAGGATGCATACGATGCATGTAAATAGTAGGAAAGAGTCTGAAAAAGTTGGACGCATTTTTTTCTCAAGATCTTCACTTTCTACGACTTTTCCCGGCATTTTGATTAATAGCTTTTGCGGTGAATCTGTATAAAGTTAACATACCCGTACAGAGCGAGAGGAGCTGCAGGTCAACTCACAGATGAGGCAGTTCTTGCTATAAATAATTCGGAAATGACTTGACAAATGACAAGTCTAGTTGTGATTCGGAAGCTTGTTATTTCGGCTACCCTGTTATTAGGAAATGAATTTAACTGCCAGGAATGAGTAAACTTGTGTGTATAAAAGACGCCTATAGAAAGCCTCTTTGCAATATACATTTACTGAGCTTTACTGTATAGGAACGCTATAAAACAACATCCATTCATACCACCACCCCCCATCATCTGTATACCAGATTCCCATCGGCAAACCATCACATCATTTACACCCGGCTAACCATTCAATTCGCTCTCATTCTGCAAAGAAATATTTTTAATTTGCTTCCCGTATTACCAAGCCCACTCGCCCACAGCGAGAAATATCCACTCATTCAATAGTTTGACCGCTCATACCAAAACGCGCTACGAGATATCTCGCCAGTCCAACGATTTTTCTCTTGTACGCTGCATAACTTACTCAGAAAATTCGTTGGAAATAAAAACTCTTTCATATAAGGTGGTAGTGTTGGAAAGGAAAAAAAATGAAAAAAAAGATTTGCCTGTCTATATATCGGGAGAGATGTACGGATAAGGACCCATGGTTATACGGACACACTATATACAATGCCCAGCATACTGGGCATCGAGCATAAAGACTTTCACACCATTACGGTTTCTCTTGTACCATATTATATAGAGATGCTGGATGGGGTGGTTTGGGTTTCTGGCTG
This sequence comes from Symmerus nobilis, assembly GCA_027564815.1. NCBI lineage: Eukaryota > Metazoa > Arthropoda > Insecta > Diptera > Mycetophilidae > Symmerus > Symmerus nobilis. The sequence continues at coordinate 22,106 of JANTOP010004117.1, forward strand.
GCCTTGCTCTTCGCTAGTTCGGAAGAAACGGAAAGGGTTATTTTTTACCACTTTCTCCATATAAACAGGACATTCATAATGTATGTATGGCCATGTATTTTCATTTTCTAGGGGAAAAATGAAAGTCGACGAGAAAACTCGTTCACCCCTTTTTTTCCTCGTAGCTAAACATCCCATTCAATCAGTGGCGTGCTGTCTAATACACAGAATGCCAATCGGATGAGGGTTTATTCGCTTTGACATTTATTTTCCATCCTAATCATTTAAAATCAGGCAAACTTAAGCTTCTCTGAAGAAGCTTTAAGAAAGTTCTAAAAGCTCATCGAAAGCTTTTAATTAAAATATTATTTTATGCAGTATGGAATTCAATTTTTCTCCCAATAATTAAATTTAATTGAAATCGGAAACTTTCGTTAAAAAGCTCTGTGGAAAATGGAAATCTCTACAAAAGCTTTAATGAATTGAATTGAAGGCAAATTATTTAAACACTTTTATTTGGGAAAAATTGAAATTTTACCAGAAGTTCGATATCTAGATAGAAAATAGATTTTAAGATATAAAAAATTAAGTTGAAAACTTAGAGCTTTTCTTGAGCATTACAATGAATTGAGAAAGGTGTTAGCGAAAATTCTATTTTTTATTTAAATTGAATGAACCACATAAAAATTTAATTCCAAATTATATAAAATGACATTCTAATTTCAAGCTTTCAATGAGCTATCGAGATTTTTGAAGCTTTTTTTTGGGAAAATTTTCTTTTCGTTAAAGGAACGTAATTTGGGTAGAAAATAGATTTTAAAACGTAAAAATATGGTTCGGAAAATAAACCTTTTTTGGAGCTTTCAAGCTCTTACAGAGCTTTTGCACGAAAAATGAAGATTCCATATTTCTGTATTTTTCCCCAACTAATTTATAAACTTCCTGCAACATTACATTTTTTTTTGATCGGAAGAAAATTATCATAAAATCCGAATCAAATGTCGGGTGGTGCGATATTCAAATTTCTCGCCGCGAACCATTTTATTAAGGAATCATAAAATTCTGCAGACCTTACGGAGATGTTGACCGCACGCCACTGCATTCAACAATCCCCCCCTCCCACCAGAAATTCGGTCGCTGTCCCTCGTATGTAAATATCCAGTGACGACCTATTTTACATTTTGAAAGCTTCTCCGGAAGATATGGTGGGCGGTGGAAGAGGGGGAAGTAAAAATTTAGGGGGGTGGCTGATTTTAGGGGTGACGATTGAATGTGACTCACCCCCACATTTCGTTTAATACATAAATATTCGTTTTTTTCCTCTGTGAAAGACTTTACACAACTTGTGATATAGACCATTCCGTTCGTTCCATTTACAGCCGAAGAAGGGTTGAATGTTGGTTTCATAATAGAAATATCCCAGCCGAGGCTAGTATTTAGATGAGATGTAGATGTACTTATATATATATCTAGAAGATTGTGTGTACAACATTCTTAGAGATTTTCAAAGGGCATTAGATGGAAAATGTTGTTGTTGTTTTTTGTGCTGTTATTGTACAAAATACTTGTCGTATAATGGCTATGGTATAGCGAAGGATGTAGATAGATATGGCTTTGTGTTGTGTGTCTCTAAATATACGATTGTATATTGATAAAACTGAATATTTTATAACCAAAGGGTATTTTTTGGTAGGGTTTTATACTTTTTAAGGATATGTACGATTATCGGGTGGGATGGGACGTTTTGCAGGACATTAGAGAATGTGTATAATACTCTTATAGATTGAAAAATGTTCGCCGTTCGGTGGTAAGAGGAAATAACAAGCGTTTCGCATGCTCAATTTTTTTTCCTTCTTCTTCTTTTGACCGGAATATTTATCACAGATGGGCACTACCTAGAAGGTGATGGGCTCTAGCAAGATAATTTATTCCGATCTTAAATAAACTCTTACCACTTTAGTAGTTATGCGATAGTAGGTCGAATTAAATTTATTCGGGAAAGTAAAATTAATAATTTTGGCTAAAAAAAATTATTTTTTCCCAAAATCATGAATTCAGAAATCTACACGAGAAAATCGAACAAATTATTCGATTTCAAGGAAACCATTTTTTGACGTCTTCTTTTTAATATAACTATTGGGACAACCCCTTAAGGTTCTCATATTATTGGATAGAAATATTAATCGTGAAAACAAATTCAAGTCGAAATGTTGAAAACTTATTCGTCTCGATTCGTCTTATTTTATCCAAACGATTTTCTAGAGAGTTACAATTTTATGACTTCCATCCCTTAAGGGGTAGCCTTGTAAATTAGGGCGTTAATTTTTTCTAAAAAGTTTTTTACACGATTTATTACCTAATTCCTTAACATTATTTTCTAAATTTTGGATTTTGCAATTTCGGAAGAAAATTCCGAGAAATTTTCGATTTCCACGAAGACTACCAAAAATGTCATTAAAAAACCGATCATTTCGATGAAAATTTTGTAAATTAAAAAAAAATGTTTTTTTCCAAATTTGAAAAAAAAAGAAATTTTTCTGTTTTAAATCGATTCAATGTAAACATTTTTTAAATTTTTTTAAAATTATAATTTCGCCTTCTCCCCTACTTGGTAACGAAATGTAACCAACCCCTTCTAAGGGTTGGTGATACATCATGTGACATATCAATCGATGCAAAATTTCATAAGAAATATTTTTGTGGAAGAAAGTTTTTCGATACGAAGCCGTTTAACGGTCAATATTGATGAAAAACCATCAAACGGATCAAATTTATCCGTTACTTTTTTAAATATAAAATTTTGAAGTAATTTTGTAAATAAATTTTAAGAAGATCAGAAATTCGAGTGTAAATTTGAGAAACGTTTTAATTTAGGAATTTTTAGGAAATTTTCTCTACTTTTCACTTTATTTTAAATTTCTCAACAAGAATCTGAGAAATTTAAACTCAGAAATATGAGGAAGGATTTGGTCTAACATATTAGACCTAATTTAAATGAGTGGTAGTTTATCTAGTAGTGACCGATGAAGGGTACCTACGCTCCACCAATCTCTCCCTTTTTAGCTTATATTAATTTCAGCTAGGTTCAGAAGAGTCAGAGTTTCTTGCCTAGTAACTAAGTATCATAATTGCCGCTGCTACTGCAAGTTTATCGGTCATTTAGTAGCCCTGTAGCCCTCACTTTATTTTCGGGGCTTTCTTTGTTCAGATATTGATTGCATTCTAATACTATAGAAGAGTATAATAAAAGCGGCTTAGACCCTAGTCATTAGGATTTGTTCTCTATACTCAGGATCGCCATAATTTTGACTCGGAAAGTAGAACATTAGGTCGAAGAGGACAATTCCCCTATTATAATTACTATCGGCTGATCAGCTGACAATTTAAATTATATTTTAGGGGAAAGGATGTAAAAAGCTCCAATCCAGATTAATCTTTCTGAGACTTTCGAATTCGGATGATGTCTCTTCCCATAATATAGCGAGGATGATGTCTCTTCCCATAAATATAGCCAAACCTATTATATATAAATTAATTGAATATCCTAGGTCTAAGGGTGGTCGCTACCGTCAGACATCGATATAGATAAAAAGTCAGTAGGGGGTTATGAGCCCTCCTAGCACATTCCTTAATATACCACTGATAAGCCCACATCTTAATCTATGGCTTTCGTTTAATTTATAAGCAACGCATAGACCCCATATTTCCCCAATTGCCCTAGGAGCTTATCAATTCATTTTAGAATCGAGAGTCATACCAACTCCATTTAACTGTAGATGCAAGAGGGATCTTATCATCCAGACACTTATGTTAGCTTAAAATCCCCTAATATACATCTCCTAGCAAAGACTATATTTCAAAAGCTGATTTAGATGGGCTGATTTGATCTACCGAGAAATAGGGGTAAATTTCATTGAAAAAATTTTCGTTTTCAATGAGGAGGATACGCACAGCCTTGCATAAAGTGCCCATTCCCGTTGAAATCTCTTAGCGTACCCTCAAAGTGTACTATGATTATTTTTTATATCAGCGGTGATGCAGCACCGTTAATAAGCAGTAACAATAATAAAAAGCAGCTGTGGTACCGCAAGGGTCATTAAACAGTCAGTTTGCAAGATTTTTTCCACAGGTAATTCTGAGTTCCTTGTGTCAAGTTGTCTCTTGCCTAATATAATCTAAACGGACAATGTAAGGATCCTGAAAGCTCAAAAATTCCCTTTTCTCCCTTATTATTTAATGTAAATCGGTGGAAGTAAGAATCTCACTATTCTCTTGCCTTGATAACAGAATTTAACAGGCTCGCATCGAGAAATTTGAATATCCGGACATGGTGACTTTTGACCCGGGTTTCCCGATTATTTTCTTCGGATAAAAAAAAAATGTAATGATTGAGGAAGTGTCCAAATTTCTTGAAGAAAAACACATAAATATCAAAACTAAACTTCTCGATCAAAAGCTCTGCATAAACTTAAAAGCTCCCACAAAGCTTTATTTACAGGACCTTCGTCTTATACGTTTTAAAATCTATTTTGTACCCAAAAATCGATTTTTTAAAAAAATTTCAAATTTTCCTAAAGCAAAGCTTCAAAAATCTCGAAAGCTCATTGAAAACTTAAAATTAAAATTCAAACTATTTGAATCGTAATTTGGCTTATTATGTAGATTATGCTGTAGCCTCTTCAGACTGCCTATTAGACTGTCAACCAGATTAGTTGCCCAAATTGAAAAAGGTTGCCGGTGCCCACTATTCCCTTGCCTTGATAACAGAATTTTTTACGATCTTTTTGAACGTACATATCTTATTTATGTGTGCGTCTACATATTTCCTATAAACTACCCAATACTCCACGTTTCCAACTTCCAATCCAACTGGCCTCCCCCCCCAAAAACAGGAAAAAAAAAACATTAACATCGAAAATCTATTCCCTACTATCGCCAATCAATGGGCCCATACACTATACGTCCGTACATTATATTCTGGCAACCCGGAACCCAATCCCAGTCCATTATATAACATCGGACTACTTTCCATCTTCCCCATAAAAAAACAGAAAATACTCTGGCTGCCCACAACTAAACATCCCATTCCGTCATCCCATTCCTATTCCCACCCAAACCCAAAACACAATTATTCCATAAAAGATTCCACTATGGACTTAGGCATCTACTGGTTTTCTACGGTAGAAATGTTCGTCTTTGACGATGTTTTCGGGGGGGGGGGGGGGGGGGGGGGGGGGGGGGGGATTGGAAGGAGAGGAATGATGTATATGGAACGAGTTCAGAATATTTTAAAGTGAAAGTGCCTTTAACTTGTTATACGGGCCTGGTTTGGTGGGTAAGGGTGGATAGCCAGCTATTATAGAATGATATATGATTATACATGGGTTAGAGAAAACATGTATGTTTTTACTTTTATACGTCTATTTTCATCTTCCCCTTCAGATGCGATAGTCCCTCCTGGGACTGCTTTTGGCACACATATGAAAACGCACGATGAAAATTTTTTGCTTTTAAATGAAAATAGGAAAATGCTTGGGCATGAAGATCCAACAGAAGAGTATTATAATGTCCTGTCGATTATGTATGGTTCGCTCGTATATATATATTATTGAATAGAAAATTTACTTAGAATCACCCTCTGCAACAACCCTATACAATGGACCATCCGTATATTAAATTTGTGTACCATCCCCCTATCCCAATATTCATACACCCAGGAATATATGTGTGGACATTGAATATAAAATTTGTATTGTCGGAGGGTGGTTGGTCGGGTTACTCGGTACTGGTATGAATCCCTTAGAAACCATACTCGGGTATATAGGAATTCGAAATTTGGTAAGGGAGTTTATAGTTTATAAGAATTCAATTCATTTTAACGAACAAAGTTTTAACGTTCTCATCCTTTTTTGAAGCAAAACAAAAACTATAAATGCAATGGCGTGCGACCATCAATGCGTTATCCAGTACTTAAGAGCATGCCAAAAATCAAAAAGTACTTAAGAAAAATCAAAAATTCGTAAAAGCTCGCACCGAGAAATTTCAATATCGGACATTGCGACATTTGACCCTGATTTTCCGATTATTTTCTGCGGATCCAAAAAAAAATTTAATGACGCAGAAAGTTTATAAATTAGTTGAAGAAAAATACAAAAATATGTAAAGTAAACTTTTTGTAGAAAAGCTCTGTAAAAACTTAAAAGCTCCCAGAAAGCTTTATTTTCTGAGCCTCATTTAATACGTTTTAAACCCTATTTTCCATCCAAATAACGATTCTTTAACGAAATTTAAAATTTTCTAAAAAAAGCTTCAAAAATTCCGAAAGCTCATTGAAAGCTTAAAATTAAAACGTCATTTTATATAATTTGGAATCGAGTTTTTATCCGATTTATTAAATTTAAATCAAATATGGAATTTCTCGCTAAAAGCTTTCTCAATCGATTGTAAGCTCAAAGAAAGCTTTAAGTGTCGAACTTAATTTTTTACGTTTTAAATTCTATTTTCTATCTAGATATCGGACCTTTTACGAAATTTAAAATTTTCCCAAATAAAATGGTTAAAAAAACTCGAAAGCTCAATGAAAGCGTATATTTAATATTAAGGCTTTTGTAGAGATTTAAATTTTCCACCGAGCTTTTTAACGAAAGTTTTCGATTCCATATAAATTTATTAATTGGGAGAAAAATAGATTTGATAATCAATAAAATAATACTTTAATTAAAAGCTTTCGATGAGCTTTCGGAACTTTCTTGAAGCGCCTTCTGCGCATTAAACTGCACGCCACTCTACAAACGGTAGAAAGTGAAAGTTGAAACTTGTAGTTAAAACAAATGAAAATCGAATTGGGTTAGTTATGGGTTGGTAAGATTTTCATTTTAAATCTTAACATTCATCCCCCTTCAACGACCCGAAAAACTCTTTATAGTTTCCAGCGTTAATATTCGGACCGGATGGTACATACCCCATCTTAATATTTCGTTCAATTATGGATTTTTCCCAAACGAAGTTGGGTATGGGTAGGGATTGGGTATTTAATGGGAAGACTTGTTCCTTTACACACATCTCCGGTTCCAATTTTATAATCAAACCGAAAATGTAGAAGTATTTTCGAGGACGGATAGGTAAATTATGGGAGATTTTAATTTGTTTGATGTGAAAGATGTGTGAGTGTATGTGGAATACTCATATGGATGCTGGATAGGAGCAGGAGGACAATAGAATTTAATATTCAAAGTCAACCGTAACTCGTTAAAAAAGCATGGTGTAACGTACACGTGTATTTATACCTGCAAGTCCTTTGGGGTCAATCAAATAGCTAATTTAGACAGTTGCAAAATTGTCACATACGTAACATTTTAGGATTCGTTTCCAATTTTTAATTTCATTTATAGCGAAGTCAGTAAAATGAACAAAGTCGGCAACAGTGGATCGACCTTTTCTGAACCTATCTTATAATGGACATAAGATTGTAATGAAGACTCTTCACGGTACATGTAAAGGTAATAATTTGGCGATATAAATATAATTATAAGTAATATCGCATGTACTTAAATACATAAATAAATAAATAAATAATTAAATATTTGATTTGGGAGCGGTGTAATTTTATTTATAAATTAAATTAAGTAAACTTTGGCTACACACAATCTGTTTCCCTGCCCATTTAGACATTTTATCCCTTAATTGCATCAAAAGCCTCGCCCTCGGAAAGCGAGAACATAGCATGGCATTTCTTACGTAATTCGGATTACATCAACTCGGCAGGATCGCGGCACGATTTAAAACTCCGGGCCCTCAACGAATTAATATGCAAATATTCATGCAAAATATGCCTTACGCGTTCCTGTTAATATCTCTGAGATGTCTGATATCTCTCTAACCCTCTCACTCACCCTATGAAAGCTCTATGTTGGACGATTAATTTTAATCATTTTCTATCCAATTTATTTTATTTATATGGAATTCCGGAGCTTTCGTACCTAAGTTCCGAATAAATCTAAAAATCTGTAGATAAGTTTTAAGTTTTGACGGAAAATTATATACTAATTTTTATTCGAATTATTAAATTTCAGAAATTTTTATATAAAAGCTCGACAAAAGCTTTGAAACTCAATAAATTCTTAAGATTCGGGATATAATTTAATTTGAATTGAAACGTATTTTCCATTCAAATAATTTAATTGCAACGAAACTCAAAATGTTCCGACAAAAGCTCCACATAAACTACAAGCTCAACGAAAGCTTTAAGTTTTGATTAAGATTTTTTACATTTTAACTTTTAATTTTTATTCAAATAATCAAATGTTAATCAAATCCGAAAGTTTCCTTCAAATGGTTAACGAAAGCTTAAAAGCTCAATTAAAGGTTTAAATTCGGGATATTTTCTTACGTATCGACACTTATTTTCAATTCAATTATTTACTCTAAAGAAACTCGAAAGTTATAGCTAACTAACCTAACTAACCTAACTTGTTTTGGGAGATATGTCCAGGTGAATGAATTGTTCGGAATAGTCGGGAAATTGTCATGAAAATGGCATCTGATATAGTTCTGGGGATGGGTAGGAGCCGGGAAGTTTAGCAATGATCGGGAAGAGTCCCGAAAATTAATATCTTAATATAATTAATTCTTATTTCTCACCCATTTTCATGACTTGTTCCTAACTTTTTCCAAATTACTCGACTTATCCGACTTATACCCACATCATTCCCTCCAATTTGAAGATTGTCCATTTATAGCTTCCTGTACTCAACTTTCTCCGATCATTTTACGATCATTTTCAGATTTTTTTTTCAGAGTTTTCTAGATATTCGAGGCGTTTTCTCGAATTTTTTCCCAAATTTTAAAGATTTTTCGTCTAGACCCTACTTTTGCTAACATTTTCCGAAATTGTTCCAAACTTTTCCCTGGCCAATTGCCGATATCTCCTATTTTTAAATTTCTCTCAGATATTCCCACTGCTTTCGATTTATGCCTACCATTTCCTTTCTTTACTGAATATTTTCCAATTTCCCTGCCTGTTCTTACGAAATTGCTAAATGTGTTCTGAACTTTCAACGGCTTTTAACGACGGTTTTTTCTTTGAATTTTCTCAACAGCTTTCTATTGCATGGCGGGATCTTATGCAGTCCCACCTGTTTCTATATCGTAGCAGGTCAACTCAGATGAGTTTTGAATGCAGTGGCGTGCGGTCAACATCTCCGTACGATGTGCAGAATTTTATGACCCATTATCATTTGCGTTTGCTTTATTCAAGAGAGCATTACTCACTGTTATTACTAGAATGCTTGCCGAAACGAAAAACGCAGAAAGTTGCTTTGACAGTTAGGTGAAAACGCAAAAATTTAATATTTCGGAATGGAAATTTATCTAAGAAATATCAAAAATTCGTAAAAGCTCGCACCGAGAAATTTGAGTATCGGACATTGAGACATTTGATTCGAATTTCTTCGATTATTTTCTTCGGATCCAAATAAATGTAATGATGCAGGAAGTTCATAAATTAGTTCGTAAAAAATACAAAAATATCAAAACTAAACTTTTCGTACAAAAACTCCGTACAAACTTAAAAGCTCCCAGAAAGCTTTATTTTCTGAACCTCATTTTATATATTCTAAGTTCTATTTTCCACCCAAAATACTTTTCTTTAACAAAATTTTGACTGTTTTAACAAGAGATATAATTTCTGCGGATAGATCTCCATTCCACAGCTAAAAATAGTGGACAAATTCGATAGAACCAAATAACTCCTCAATTAGACACATAACTGTCCCCTATGAGGCATGCAGATTATACTGGAAATTACTATCGATATAAAATACACGGGAAAGTCGAAAAAAAACTTGGGTAAAAGTAGGAAAATTTAAGAAAAAATGTGGGAGTCCTAGGAAAAGTCATCGGATTTTTTTATAAATTTCGATGTGGAATCATTTAAAAAATGATCGGAATAATCTAACTATTTATATGCAAATTTTTTTATACAATTTCCCGAGGGATTCGAGAAGGTGTGCTCTGCGCCTGCTGCGCGTTAGACTGCACGCCACTGTTTGAATGGGATTATATATAAATCTCTTAGCCGCAAGGATGGCGATACATTTACAATTTAAAAAACTTGTTATGCCGCAGGTTGTCCCTGCAGGAAAATCGCTTCCTTCACTATAAAAATTAGACTTTTTCAGGGTATTTCTTTAAAGATAAATTCGAGACAAATCGGTTCTACCAAAAAATCTCATATAATGGGAATTCTGACTCTGATTCGGGCTTTTGTTATGTTTTGTTGTTTTGATTTACAGCAAATATAATTTCAGGCCATTTATTTATAACTTAATTTAGGAGATGTCGGCCAATCGATATCCTTAATTATAAATAACTAATTTATTCAAAATAAATTTATACTCTAACCGAGGGGCTCCAAAGATGTACCCTAAAAATTGCCTACGAAAACTTTGGGTTATCTGCTCATCAGATCAGCTCGCATGGGTTCTTTTGGTCACGGATTGTGTATCTTATGACGGCCTCGTATATAGTATGTGAATGGTAGGATATCCATCCCTTGCAAAGAGAGTTTTACTCCCGCTTTTATTCCCGTTAGGCTCTGAAACCATTGGTGGCTCGGGCTCGGAATTAAAACAAAGGCCATTAAGTTTTTATGGTAATTTTTTATTTTAATAAATATTGATTCCCTAAATTTCTTAAAATATTTTATTATTTTAATAACTTTCTGGATAATAAAAAATTAATATTAAAAATAGTAAAATATAAATTTATATTATTCCAATCCAACCCACTTTTTTAAATTTTATTTTTTCTTAAATTATTATTTCCAAGTAATAAATAGAAAATGTAATAATAAAACTTATATACTAAAATAAAAGCTATTAAAATGAATTTCTAAATTGGCGACAAATGCATTTAAAAATTCATTTTTCATTTATGCAGGTGATTTGCACACACCAACATTATGAATTAGAATTGCAAGGGGAGAGAACGAGTAGGTAAATGGAAAATCTACCTACTCGGTACGGCCTCTTTGCAATATTTTCCATTTTATTATTTCTTTTTGAAGTCCAGAAATACCGATTCAAATGTCATTAAAATGTAATAAAATTTCTTAGAGAATTTTTAACAATTTTATTACCTTTTTGGCAAATGTTTGGTAATTAGACCAATTGTTGGAAATTTATTGTTTTGTAGTCGATAATAAGTAATAAGTCGAATTTGCATGGGGAACCAACTAAACTATTTTTCAGGGCTTCGGTATTAATTTTCCGGGACGTGGATTTAATTTTAAATTTTACTTTTAAAATAACAGAACCATATATGGACCCCTACCATTATCAATTAATTAATTACAGATTATAATTAATTAATTGCGGCTACAACTTAGCGAGTGGAGAAATTTATTTCCACGCGATAATCTTGTAATTAGGAGCTGATTTCAGTTCGAAAATCACGTTATTTTGTAGAGTTTTATATAAAACGCTCTAAAAATGGTCAAAAGATACATCAAAATTCAATTATACACCGTTAGTTATAAGATAATTAGATAAGATATTATTAGATAGATAGATATGTAGATAATATTATTATTTAAAAGATTTAACTTGGATAGATTAGATAACATTATTTAATAGAGAGTTTATGTTAAGAAAACTGTTTGTCTTGTTCGATTTTATAGAATTATCCGGTTAGTTCTTGCGAAATATTGTAATTTACCCGAAATTATTTTAAGGAATTGTAAAATCTGATGATGGGAAATCTAACCTAAGAGTACTGCAAAGAATTTGTAAAACAAATATTTTAAAAAAATGTACCCCCTGATTTTAGACCTAAGGGTAAGGCCTTATTAGCACACCGAAAAAATGGGTATTTTTAGGGACACGATTTTAATTTCTTGGAAGATTAATAATTTTGAAAATTTCGAAATGGATTTAAATAGGGGATAACTTGGGTGATCTACCAAAAATATAAGTTTAAGGGATTCCTTCAAAACTTATATACTTAAAACCTCGTCAAAAATCGAATTTGAAGAAAGTCAATAAATTCCAAAGATTTCTGTTCAAAATTCTCTTAATAATTTATAAGATAAAAATTTAAAAAAAAAATTCTAACCGATCGAAACCTTCGATTGGATAGAATTTTCCTGACAGCTTCCTGAAATACTTAAATTTCCAGGAAATTTTATTATGAAATCGTAAAATCTGGGGATGGAAAATTAAAACTAAGGGTACATGAAGAACTTGTAGAACAAACTTTTCCTAAAAAATATTCCCCTGATTTTATGAGGTACACCATAAAGACGGTAGATATAATAGCGGTTAAGCGAAACCCTTAAATTACTTTCTAACAAAATTCGATAGGTTCACAGGACAAAAACGGTTGGGGTGATTTCAACAAATATTTTTCTAAGAAAAACCTATAGCCAAATATAAGAGTCTATTTTGAAATTATCGATTTTAACTGTTATATAACCGACAAAATTTTTGATGTGATAGTATCGGTTCAGAGGGCCTCCCTGTTTTTTTTTCAGATTTTTATCTCAAAAATTTTTTGAGATATCGGTTTTCTAAAAAAAACCACTTTTTTTTAAAGGCCCATAACTTTGCGAAAATGGGCAGATTGGGACAGATTTTTTTTTTAAATTTTTAGTTTTGAACACACTTTTAAAAAAAATTCGAAAAAATTTTCAAAACCGTATTTTGATAAAATTTTCAAA
>JANTOP010004118.1:0-17560 GCA_027564815.1 Symmerus nobilis
TCAAAGCCAATATCTCATTCAATTTTATTTGGATCGACTTGAAATTTTGAGGACATATTTTTAGATACTTATACTTCTAAAAAATGCAAAAAAAAAGTTCGATTCATACAAAATTAAAAGTGGTGCGATCCCCTTAAGAACATACGTATACGTTAATCCCGAAATATGGCATATATTGTATATGGTCCTTTCGATTTGATGGAACGGGTAAATCTCCATACACATTTCGTTTTCAGTTTTTCTCTCGATTTGAATAGCTTTCTCTAACTGGAGCGTTAGTGTACGCTAACGAAATTAGTAAAATATGCCGTTACGGTATACTTTTGAATATGATAGTGATTGCGGCAACAAATAACATGATTTGATTAGATCTACAATCTCTAAATTAATTTTTAAGAAAAATTAGAAAAAAATTATATCTTTTTTTTGACTCTCATGATATTTTCCAAGAACATCATAATTTTCTATCGACGTAAGACATAGGCATAGGATATAGTCCCAGCCCATATGCGGACTTCGATATATTTTCGATACACAATTTTGTCATATACATACTTAGATGAAAATGATATGATTGCTATGGATAAATTGTCGTACATGTTCTGATATTTCCCACATTGTGATTTTATAAATGTTGATACATATATGTATTATATTAGGAATGTAAAATTTTCATCATATTAGGTAAAATTTCGCATAAATGGGACAACTTCCTTACATATCATGATATATCATGAAAATTTGAAATTCCAAAAATTCAAAATATTTCAAGCCATTTTATAAACAGAATTTCGGAAAATACCGATTTCGATGAGTACCTATTTATCATTTTTACGATACATATATTCTTTAATTTTCATGATGTTCTAAATTTTTCAAAGTTCTTGGACACTTATGATATTGTTTGAATTTTTAAAAAATTGCTAAAATTCTATATATATTTTTGCAATTTATTTCAAATCAGTACGTTCTCCGAAAATAGTTTTCGCGAGTGTTTTTATGCTCAACTCCATTTAAGCACTGTTAGAGAATTGTATATCATTGTCATTCAGTATAGTATTTTTCCTCTAAATCGGGGAATTATTTGGGGTATGCGGATACGCACCCACAATTAAGTACACTGTCCAATTTCGGTTGAGTACAAGTAAAACTTAATATAATTTTGCTTTCGATTTAAAACTATAAAAATAATTTATAAGAAACTAATTTAATTCAGCCGTCTTATTTCATACCCTCTGTTGGCGCATTAGCGTAAGGGAAGCACTCCCCAAAAAATTTAAAAAATCATCAATCGTCAATCGTAGGTGGCATTACTGGTTCTTAACAGAGTAGAGGATTTTTTTTAATTTTGAATTTTGATTATGATTTTTTTAGCAAGATTTTTGCTTACACAGGAAATTTACTATACGATCAAAATTTCTACGGAATTGACCGAGTAGTATCTGAGAAAAGTGCACCACAATTTGCAGGTAGTGCTCACCTTAAGGGGCCGGTAACAGTTACTATTCTCAATATGGTTTACATATTAATTTTGTCATCTTTAGGTACTCATAACTTCTGAACTCTTTAACTTTTTGGAACGATTTTTTTAACTTGTATGATACATTATAAAGTTTATTTTAGTCGATTGTTTTTTCTATTACATTATGTAACCCAATAAGCATTTTAGACCAAAGAGAACTTTAAATGAACACATTACACAAACTGTGCAAAATGTAACGTTATTGTGTAATATGTTAAGATAACAAAAAGACCACAATGTGACATTAACATTCTGATAATTTGGGGAAAACAACCAACCGACATTTAAAGAATTGTGTTCTCGCACTTAAGGATAACAATAACGCCAGTTAGGTAACAATAACGCCATTATACAGTCACGGTTTATACAATTTATGGTAAAATTGTGTTGTGGTGCTGTCAAAAAAGCAGTTGTGTGGAATTGCATGGAAGAAATCTTTTTAATAATTCCTCTTCAAATTAAAAAATATAATAATCATTCCGCTTGATCTCTCCATTCGGAAGTTATTGTAATTAAACTTACAAAAACATGATTTTTTAGAAGAGCGGTTTAAATTTGCAGATTTAATTTTTTTTTTAAATTGTAAAATGTAGGCAAACTTTTTATTTTTAATTTTTTAAACACAGTTAGGGTTATCTAAATTTTATGTTTCATAACTTCAAATTTTCATATAGAGTTGAATAAAACGTAATAAAACAAAGATCGATTTGTTTTTTGTTTTTTCAACTGCTACCGGCCCCTTAATGGATAAGGTATTGAACTTTCGTGGTGGAGATATTAGGGTAGAACTAGTCGTGATGGCAAAAAATAGTGTCTAAGAACCAGACGATTAGATTTTGATGTCGATATGAGCGCATGGCCTCATAAACTCATAAATGAAATAAGTTTATAAACATATGTAGACCATGGCCGTAATTCGGTTGTCTACACTAAGAAATGGCACTCCCATGAGGAGTAAAATTTGATGATGACTTCCTTATTTTACTTTCTAAATTCTAAAACTTCACAGCAGATTTTCATGATGGTTTAATTAATTTAACACAATATCATTGAACTTCATATTTTATTTAATAAAGAAGTCATTTTAACGAAATATCTCTAATTCCCAACACCTTATCACAGACATTAAATTTCACTTAATTTTTAAAATAAACAGTTTTTACTGAAAACGTAATGAAATTTGTGTAAAACTATACCAATGGAAAACTATATTCATACCCGAGGGAAATGAATTTTAGTAACACTAATTTCCTGAAATCATTTAATGGTTTTATGCAATCATTTCAGAATAAGAATAAGAATTCAAAAGCGTGTTAATGGGAACGCTCTCATTGCACCCCTCTTATGCCACGCTACATTATCTTCCATAATTCCCTCATATCCAATATAATACGCTGAAATCCGAATTCTTTTAAAATAATAAATTTCATTTAGTACAACAGAATCATAATTTTCTCTAATGCATTTGTATTCTAAATAGTTGCAGAGTTTATTGTTCAAAATGAAACAACCAATTGATGAAACTTTTGTTTTTCATTCCTTGAACAAATATCCACATCTGTTCATCCAAATAAATTCATCCATTTTCATTTTACTTCATTTCTTCTTACCACGAAATATTACCTAAGTCAGGTGTCGGCAACCTTTTTTGGCTGCGGGTCAAAATAAACAAAAGTGTTGAGAGGATTTTTCGGGTCAGGGTTATTTTTTTAGTCTTTTTAAGTGACTAACAAGATATATTTTATATTACATATATAAGATGTAAGATAAGGCTCGGTCCTACAGAATTTTGTATAAATTAATATCGAAACATTAATTAACGTATAGGTAAGTTAAACATACACATGGATAGATAAGGTCAATTTTTATTTAATTTGCTTCAGGTCAATTGTGATTCTTGTATTCTTTCTTTTCGGAAATCAAGTGGGTCACTGGAAATTACCCGTGGGTCATAGGCTGTCCACGCCTGACCTAAATCATTTTACAGTTCATTATTCAATCCATGAAACCCATAGACAAAAAATTTCATTCGTAAATCCTTACCTATAGTATAAGTCATAACATCTTATGGCGACATAAGCAAGAAATGAATCGTTTTGCAAATGCTACATATCTCTAGTTACAATCCAATTATTTTCAGCAATTATGGTCCCCGAGATATTTAAATTTTAAAACATCTTATATCAACAATCACATGTCTGATATTATTATGAGTATTTGATTGTATTAGCAAGAGATTTGATAATAATAAGTGGGTTAAGAAATTAGTTCAATTAAACATTTGATTTTAAACATTTCTGAAATTCATGCCAATGAATTAAATATCTAGTATGTGATAACTGGAGATTGCAATATCGGTAAACCGAATAAAAATTCATAACTTTATTTCAGCTTATTATATCTATCATTACCGGTAAATTCGGTAAAAAATTATTATAAAAACCCAAGAAACTACACTCATCCATCCATTAAATTAAAAAAAAAGAAATTTTTTTGTCTATCGCTTTTATTTTTTTTACTTTAGAAAGTCTGTCGGTTAATTTGGATCGAATATCAGAGATAATTTTTTTGGCTTTTTGCAATCCTTGAAAGGTCATATAGAATATTCCCCTTATAGAATATAACCTATTTCCAAGACGAAAATATTCGTAACAAATATTTCAGAATTGTATATGACCATCTCGTGACTGTTCCGCTAACAAGTGTAGAGTCAGATACTGCCTTCTCTACTGCCGGGCTCATTACCACAAAAATAAGATCGCAACTAAGTGACAGGAGCATAGATGTTTTATGCCTCTTGCGATCATATTTTCAAAAAGACGATCCATTAAAAATTATAAAATGATTTTATTTTATTTTGATTTTTTGACTGTTGTTTTTTAAGTATTTGTAGTTTTCGTAAGAGAAATAAAATATGTTTTGAATTCCATAATTTTTAAACTTTTTATTAATAATATTCTGCATTTCTGAATAATTTTAAAATGTGCAAGATTACCGGTAAATTACCGAGTTACCGGTAATGAAAGAATCCGGTAAATTTGGAATATCTAATTAGTGGTAACCCTACAATTGAATCGGTCATTTTGAAAAGACGTCAACTGCACTTATCCAAATTTTTCAGGAGAAATAAAAAACGTTTATTTCGTCCATTTTTTCTTTAATTTCTTTCTAATTATTAAATTAATTTATCCAATTCAAATTTCATTAAAATTGTCACTATTCCAAAATTTTGCTGGAATAGTTACCTAAAACATGGTTTTTATTCTCTAAAGATGAGCCGTTTTCAAAATGAACAAAAGTTTTTGAAGATAAACTATTGTACAATATTTTTTAATTAACAATGTTTATTTCAACAAATTTTAAGTTTATTAGAGAATTATATTTGCGCAACGATATATTTTATGAAAAATAGAAATTTCAAATATGGCAAAAAACAAGTAATAGATAAATTTTCTTTGGTAGATGTGGTGGGCCAATCGTAAATTGCCTGATAAAAATTCTGAAAAAATATATTTGACCCGTTCTTTCATGGAGTCGAATAAGGGTGGAAGATATAGGAATGTTAAATCCCCAAAAAGCTGATTTTGAAAAAAATGGGGTTGACTCTTTCTCAAAATTACCGATTCAATTAATATTACGCTTATTGTAATAAATTACGTTGGCTTAAATACTACACAAATATTTTATATTTCAATTTTAAGTTAAAATCCGCTCATCTGAAAAATCTTAAAAATTTACTTATGATATTAATACTTGTGACGGTTAGTCAAGTACCATCGTATCATAAAATACATTTTCCCAATTCATCCGTAATTTATAACTCAACATCTTTCATTATCTCTGTCACCCGATATTCTTATTATTCTTCTTATGAACGAATATCATCTTTGGCAACTGTATACTTAATTTAATTAAATAAAATTTTATTTATTAGTACTTTCTGTCTTGTTTTATTTCTCAACTGTTTTTTCAGTTAATAAATTAAAAATATGCAATTAATATTATTCATAGATAATTTTGTTGATTCGAATTAACCTAGAGTTGCTTCGGACGAATTTTGGTTTTTTTTACTTACCAATAAAAACCTATAACATTGTTCGTTATGTAAAAACGTAAATGAAAACCTAGAGATATCGCAGTTTCCTGCATATGTATAGATAATAGACATCCGGTTATAATCCCGATGAAGATTTCTTTAATACCTCTTAGTTTTAGCATATATTTTTAGTATAATTAATTATGAAATGGAATGTTTATTTAAGAAATTTGTTAATAAAGTTAATTGTCTACCTAAAACAATTTGAATGAACATATGATATCTCTACATTTTCTATAAATTATATTAAACTTTGCACAAATTGCAATACGAGCTTCAGTGTCCTATCAATCTTCTTATTTATACGACCTAGGGTAGTAGTTTATAAATGTAAAATTCATGATTTATTATCGATTATAGCAATTAAATTTCCAAAGTTGAACCACTTTTCATAAACTCATTGATATTGATTTTTGAGTCATAAGTGAAGGTGAGGTATTTAGAATTATATATCCAACCAACCCATCAGAAGATTAGTAACGTCACATTTCAAATATAAATCACATAATGTAGGAGTGTATGTACTATATATGTATATTCGTTCGTACCTGCATAATAACTTTTGTCATCATTCATTTCCATTTCATTCGTTTTCTCTATCCACTAACTACGTCATACTATAGAAAGCTGTGTCTGATTACAGTAGTGTTATACAATATAAGATTGTTTTAATATTATTTTATTTTCAAAGTATGTAATTGACTATGAGCATGACGGTTGTAGTCGTTGTAGTTCATTAAATACATAATAATGGAGATTATATAAATATACACTTCCACTACCTAATCTAATATTAGTCCTGTATAGTGAAAATGGATAATATTTGCTTCTCTCATATTAAAAGGATACTACTCGTTTTTCTTATTATATTTAATTTCTATGTATTCAATTACAAGTATAAAATTATAATAAATTGCAAACATTCTACTCTATTTCTATTTCATAGAGAATTTTCCATGCATTTTAATGCTACAATTTCCTTTCTGTAAATTCAATTAATAATCTAATAACGTACCAGCTCTAAATACCATTTATATCGTCAAACGACAACTATACTAATTCTGAGTTGAGATAATTGCAGATATTATAGAAATATACTTTTTATTAGAAGGAAGGATAGATTGAAAATCGCTTATATTTAAATCTGTGTGATACACCGATAAACTAAAGAATGAAAAAGAATAGAAAACAAACATTACAAATATCGCTAATAAAAGGCGAGGAGTATTTAATATTTAATAAATATAAATTACATTAAATACAATAATTGTATTTATAGATGAATCCATACAAAACGATAATTTAGAGAAGACGAATTTATATCTTTTGCTCAGAGCCGTAACGAGCAAACTGTAAATTCTCGCCTCCTCCCTTCCATTGATGAATGCCTTATTAAATATAAATGTATATTTATTTTTCTACACTTAACAAGTACAACATAGGGAATATCTAGGGATTTCAAATTTACCGGTTTTTTTCATTACCGGCAATTCGGTACTGAAAAAATCTATTACCGATTTACCGGTAGTAAATAATTCTGAAAAGCAGACTGTGATGTCTCCATGTCTGAATGGTTCCATAAATAGACTAAATTACGTAAACATAAGCAGAAAAAGTTGTTTTTGTGGTCAAATTGTTAATCTTGCGGCCTGTGAAAAGAGTCCTACATTTTAATACGTCCTATATTAACATTTTTCGAATATTTCTAATGCACTCTGAGTTTCACAATAAAAGAAGCATATGCACATTTAATTATTACTTTTTTTTCACATGAAAATTGTACACGTTTCGATATTATTATTGGTCTGATTTGGAAGGGCAGAAAACAGTTTGGGGGAACAGTTGTTCTTAACTATTATTCTAAAACGTTGCTAGGGGTATCTCTACAGAGATTTAAAATATCAAAAGTCAATACAAAAGAGCTTTATTTTTCGACTTATGGCCAGCTTTTTGGGATTTGGGACCACTGTGCGTCGCAAAATTGTTCTCTCTACTGATTCGTTGACACGTTATTAATTAATTAATTAAATTAATCCATCTTCTTGATGTTATTAGGTAAAAGTTATAGAACAAACATTTCACAATGTAATTCAACCCCTAATAACACTGACATCTGAAATTCTGAAAACAACAATGTTCCTTAGCAATATGTCCTAATCAATTCTCGAATTTACTTTAAGATTATTATTCAAATTACTCCTATCAAATTTCGACTAAATGGTCCTATCAAAACATAAATCACCTACCTGCTCATTTACCACTCGTAGTAGGTTTGGAGCTTATAGAATATTTATAAGAGACGATAAAGGGATAACACGGAAATAAATGTATGTATATTACAAATACAGGAGCGCGTCTCCAATATAGTACTAGGGCCCCTAAATTTTTGATCCCGTAAATTCCTAAGATTTAATTAGGCCTTATTCGGACTAAGCTAGTAATTTAGTAGAATCGCAAGTGATTTAGTAACTAAACGTGTCTGAACAACACGAGTCAATTTCGTTGAGTCAATCCATTTCATTCTTCACTCGCCCAAAATATAGAATAAAATGGATTCACTCAACTAAATCACATACTAAACTACTCGAGCCACTCGACAAAGGAACTAGCATAGTCTGAATAAGCCTTAAGGATTATTAATAATATTGTATAAAATACATTAAAATTTTAACTGAAAGACTTTAACTAATATAGATATACAGCAATTCCAAACGAAAGTAACCAAAATAAGGTGATATTTGTCCCGACCCCTTTCGATTTTGATAAAAGTAACAGACTTTGTTAAGGTTTATAACAAATTGATAACACGTATTTTTTTGTTTCCCCATCCGACCTACAGTTACGACTACAAGGTACCTCAAATTGTCGTATTTTTGGTAAAATATCGGGTTTGAGGTATTGTTCCAAAGCTAATAATTCCTTTTATTTCAAAATTGTTATTAAAAAATTTGTAAAAAAAAATTTCGTAATTAAAAATCGGGTTTTTCAGTTTTTCCCATTTTCACCCCCATCGATAGAGATACACTCCCCCTATAGTTATTTTCTTTTCTAAAGCTCTGCTCTTAATACATATCATATACCAATTTACGCTGGCACTCCAGTTGGTTTTTGAAATATAAGTTTTAGACTTTCGCTTCCATCATAATATTGTATTTATAACACTTAACTTATAATTAATAGAGAATGAGCTAATTTTGGAAAGAATTTGACTATGATAATCATATTATCATAGTTATTTAAAATTAATTGAATAATAAATCTAATAATAATAATAATAATAAAGAATAATCATAATGCAGTTTTACTTAATTTTTAGATTATTTTTCAGATTTTTGAAAGTGTCCCTACCTATGCAGCAAATTTTTATACAGTTCTCTTCGTTAAAATGGCAATCATTTTTGACTCGATCACGATATCAAATAACTTTCCAAGGCAGAGTTGTAGTCAATAACGATACCTTTTTATTGGTTTATCTAAGTTTACATTATTTCTATCCGTTTCAAAATCACACATCATAAATTGAACCTGTCCCAACCTTTGCGATATTCCCTTATTTATATGAATTTAGGAGTTGTTAATGTTCGCAAAATTGTAAGCAAAAATTGTTTAATTTGAAGATTAAAATCACTGTAATCATTTATATTCTAAAAAAAATGATTGGTGGCCCGGAGATTCAAACCGGCCCTAGGGCCCGTAAATAGCTTAACGCGTATAACTGGGAGGAATAGGAACCTGCCAATAATTTCTGATTTCTACAAGAAATACAAACCTTATTTCTTACCCTGGATGTGTTGATTTTTATTGGCATTAAGATTGATCGATTTTAGGAAGTAGTCATCTTTAAAGTTTTACAATATTTGACCACGCTATTCGGTGCTACATAATTGTACTTCATTAAATATGAAGTAAATCAGGTACACCCATCCCTCGCTTAACGAAAATTCTTTTTACTAAATTTCGTTATAACGTCATTTCAAAATTAAAGCAAAGTCTCAGTTTACGTAATAAATTTTCGATTTACGAAATTTTTTTACAAACATATTTTTACCTTTCTGAATTTATTTTAGACAAACAAATGCAATAGACAACTGAAATATTCAAGTTATTAAAAATCATGAATAAACTGAAATACATTTCTCATAGAAAATGTTGAAATTTTATTAGAATACTTATCGTTGGTAGTAAGATAGGTTTCGAAGTATGGATAGTGACACCCCGTAATCATTATACGTAAAATATCTTATTAATGTGCTGTTACTTCTCTCATTGAATGATGATTACATTATATTTTATATCTATCTATAATGTGAAAATTTCAGAAAAGACGCAACAACATGAGTAAAAAACAGAGAAATGTTTACGATTTTCCAATGAAAATTTATTGCTCTGAACGAACATACACTATAATGTTGTATCAACTGTAGTAGGTACACCAAAAATTTGTCGGAAATTTATTTTTATGCCACTCTAGAGACAAATAAAAATTATTATTAATATCAAATGTAGCATATTATTATGAATATAAAAAAGTAAATAAATTGCATTATGCGTTAATTAATATACGAGTACAGTCACACCATTACACAAGTGTAGTATAATTGGTACATAAAAATAGAACACTAAAAATTCCAACTACATCATTTAAGAGATCTCGAAATTATTTTGTATTATTTGGAGAGAGAAGATTCGGCTGATTACTTTTTTACAACATGAACTGTCATGGAAATAGAGTGTTCAACACTATGATAATATGATAATGAACAAAATATAGTTAATATTGAACAATATGTGTGATTGTGTAAAAATACGTTAGATTTGTCGAATCACATATCAAAGTATTTCTATGAAATTTCTAACTACTTAACTCGTTAAGGACTATACTCGTTAGTATAGATTCTCTAGATTGTTACACCCAATAACAACATGATAATAAATCAAGCAGATGTGAAATGTACATTATTCCAACCAGATGCTGATAAATGAGTATAGGTGATACTCAACAATAAATTAACGATGGAACGAATGTTAGCCAACTTTTCCTCATCGTACTTAACTCTATAAAAATAATCTTATTTTATCAAGTACAAATCCAATATAACAAGGACCATAAATAATATTACAGCTTTGTTTTATATGCTAAAAGTTGTAAAATTCGTTTTTAAAATGCAGAATCATCAGCCTGAACACCATTCTTTTTTGTTATTCCTCACTGATTCCATATATAATACACAACGCCTCTCCTTACAATACTCGTATATCTATAAGTATACGATCCTGGAGGCATCAGAATATTTCAATATAATTAACTTTGACTGATTTTCTGATGATAGCTATCTATTATTTGATTTTCCTTTCATTTGTGACTTCTATTTCAATTTGTTATATAATAGAATTTGTAATGTTATAAAATAGAATCACTTCTTTTTTTTCATCTAACCTTTATCACATTCGTGTCAGCAATTTCTATAACAAATATAATTTTTTAAACTTTTTGTCGTTTTACTATCAAAGTTTGGCTATGTAATATTGATCTATTTGACTCCCAGGATGAGAATTTTTGAAAGGGTAAAATATTTATTTCATCCTTTCCGTCACATTCACTGGTATATATATTTTTGGGTATAAAAAACTACATAAATATATAGTTGAGTAGGATTTATAACTTTCCTCAGGGTTATTATAATTTTAAATCATTTTAATTTATTTGATAAAAAGGAGTTTTATTTTTATTACTTTTGATATAACTTTTTTTAATCCCGTTTACTTGTTTCGGTAATAGAGAACTTGCGGTTGGTTGATTTTAAATTACATTTCCCATTTACAAAATATTTAATATTAACCATTTTGGGTATCCCACATGTAGCAAATAATACGGTCAAGAATGGAATAATTGAACATTTGGAATTTAATGGAAAATGTGGTAAACCAAACTGACTTGAGATCAGACTTTGGGTATTCAGTGATGTTCGTGAGAATGTTGTTTAACTCTGGAATAGGGTTAGATAGGGACGAGATTATGGTTATCAATACAATCTTTTCGATGGCTGCGGAATACAAGTCAGTACGAATAATGAATTAATTTTAAAATACTAATTCTCCACTGAATGTAAAATGAGTAAAAAATATCTTACTAACCCTTACCGTGCCAAATAGCATGGCACAACATTGCTCTAAATTTTTATTTGATTTTATCTTTCATTTGTTGAAGAATTAGAATTATCTATCATTTCTCAACTATTCGATTATATGTATTTAATTCAAACGGTTTTAACTTAATATAATGTGTGAGTAACCACCACATATTTCTATACAGTCAGTGTTCTCTAACTCAAACTAACTTGTATTCTTGAATGCTAGTAATTCAAAATATACCAACTTGGATCAATATTGTAAATCAGGGGTCGAAAACTTTTTTTGGCTGCGGGTCAAAATTAACCAAATGTGAGTATTAAGAAGACGTTTCGGGTCAGTGGCAGCTTCATTACACAACACTATTTTTTAAAATGGGGTAGAACTATTAAAGTGCAGATACAAAGGGTGTGTTCTACTGAATTTCGTGTAAATAGAACCATTAATTTAACAATAAAAATATAAACGATTATAAGTATTATATATTTGGCTTCAGTGGTGGGATTTAGCAGCATAAGGTACTTATTCATTCAGAAAAAGTACCTTAAGAGAGTCACAAATCTCTCTTTAGTAAAATTAAGTTTTAACGAAACATATGACTGAGAGTATAAATGAGGTAAATGTAAATTTTATGTATCATGATGGTTAAGGGGGCGATACATGTAACCGCCTGAATTTTGACCGTTTTTCAGAGGCTTATTTAATAGGGAAGGAATAAATGAATCGTTTTTAAATTCAGTATGTTTATTCATTATATATTAAAACACAAGAATCAGATTTTTATTAATTTTTTTTCAAAATGGCCGCCGTAGTAACTGATCTCCTGAGACCCCCGCGGCGAAAGGCATAAAATCGGCGGTATTTTTAGCGTCTGTTACAGCGATCTGAAATAAAAAATTTTGGTTTGAGCGTGTTCATAACACATGTATCTTCTAGTTGAACCAATAAAAAAACAGAAAAGTAAAAAAATCGTTAATTGGCACGCCTCAGAAAAAAAAGTCCGACTTTTCACCCTTTTTTTCTATGGTTTTTGGGTCAAAAATGGTAATTTTTGACAAATTTTTCGGGATTTTTGAGGTTCAACTAGAAGCTAATACTATAGAGAAGACGTGTGCCAAATTTGATAAGAATCGGTTGAGAACTTTTTGAGTTATCTTGCCAGCCAATTTAAAAAAAAGTAGTTTCGAGAAAAACGCGCTTAAAGTTTTGACACACAACAAATCTATGATTTCAGCGACTTATCACCTAGTCAGGTATTCCAGGGCCATACAGAAGTCCTTCGGTGCGTTCGTAGTACTCGTTTTTCTTCGAAAAAAAAATTAATTAAAAATTCGATTTATGCTTTTTTCACATGTATCGCCCCCTTAAGGTATTGTTAAGAGACTAAAAAAGTCTCTTACGCGTGTGCTAAATCCCAATGCAGGTGAATTGTAATTTTTGTATGTTAACATATTATACTTTCTTTTCGGAACTCTAGTGGGTCACATGAAATTATCAAATTGGGTCACTCAATTGGTTGCCGACCATTGTTGTAAATTATTCAAGAAATGAATGTTGTATACCGCAGAAAAATCAGAAAAATATAAGGGAGTGTAACCAGTTATAGGAAACGTTTTAAAAAAACGTCATTAAAAGTGTCCACTAAAATATTACGCAAAGATATGAACCCCATTCGAAAGCTAAGATCAGCAGCAAACTTTATTCAATACAAAGCCAACCGGTTCCATTAAAAGCAAAAATTTGTTTATAAATTTCTAAATTTTGAAACGCTGATTTTTGGCAACAAATGTAACAAATGTATACTCGGTTATGGGACACTCCCGGAAATTGTAATTTGCAATAAATTTATTACAAATTCACATTGAATGATTTCTCATTTAATGCGTATGGTTGCAGTGATTAAATGCATTATTATTATGTTTATTTTTCTTCATTTTCTCAAGAAATCACTAAAAATAGGAAATTTAAAAAATTTGGATATTTACAACACTTGTGTTAATATTCGAGCCTGCTACGTCATGATTCTACAATAGATCTTCGTTTCATACAATTTTATCAATGTCAAATTACGCAATTGTCGCGAGCATACATCCCACAACTGGATACACGCTTGTCCCATAACTGGAGTGACATCATTACAATTTTTTGGTTATAAATCAATCAGAAACACTTATGGATTATAAAATTGAAACCAAAAACTATGCATAACCGCATTTCACTCACCTTTTGTGGACGATAAACTCTCGAAAATGACACTACTTAAAACATATGCCTACTAAGTAGATGTCAAATCAAAAATGAGATCACCGAAAAACTAGTCTTTGACAATTTGACAATTTTGACTTCGGAGGTAGTATACTATTTCAATATGGCCGGCACGGCGACTGTCCCACAACCGGTCGTGTCCACATCTTAATTACAATAAGTCTCCCCTACTAATTACTATGTATTAATTAGCAGGAAATGGGAAATGTACTTTAAAAACTTTTTATTAATTTACAATATAATTTCTTTATCCCAATAATTTCAAGGAAAGACCACTATAAAACACGGACAACTTGTTGAAAATCGGGAAATTTTATATAATTCGAAAATTAAGTTAATTTGGGCAATTTTTTGAAAATAGAAACATTTAAAAATAAAAACAATGTTTTTAATATAGAAGTTTTAAAATGTATATTATATTTAGGGGAAATTTATTAAAATTGAGCGATTTTGTGGAAGCAGGTAAGATCGTAAAAGCAGGTAATTATTGCCAGTTTTATAAAATATATGAAAAATTTCCGTTTTCGAGGTAAGCATCTTTATGATTTTATCAAGATCTTAAATTTCTTCGAAACTTTAAATTTTCATAACATTTCATTTTTATATAATTTTTGGATTCAATGAAATTATCCGATTTTCATGAAATATTCACTTTCTACACTAAATCATTACATGTTCCCAATTTTCAGTAAGGAGTAAGGATTAATTGGACGTAGGAAAACTTTGGATAGTTCAAATTTCTTGTAGTTGTGATTTTAAATTTATGGTTCAAAAAATAATTTATAATCAGAGTAGAAGATCAGAAAGGAAATTTTCAAATAGCTTCGTTACTAAACACAGAAACCATCAGATAAAAAAAATTGCAATTTACCCTTTACTATTCTACCCTACTTTTCTTACAATTGTGAAAATGTATTTTTCACAGTATGTATTTTCATTTTGTATACAATGTATCTTACTTACTGACATAATATTTCTCGAATTGGGATAATACTCTGAAAATTGCAGATTCTGAAATAGTTAAATTTTCATATAAAAAAAATATTATAAAAATAACAACAGCAATAAAGGAAGTGCCGTAATAGAGTTTGGTCAAATGTCTAGGAATTTACACACATATTTCAAACTTTCCGGCCTAATAACTAAATGGACGTAGAGAACGTTTTTATAACTTTTGGATGTACTCATAGTCATACCTATATCATGCATAATGCCGGCATATTCTGATTAATCTTGGCAATCAACCAACTATTTTTTTTTTAATCCATGAAGGAACAGTGGTGAGCTGAATTTCAGTATATTCTCAAGAAAGTAAGAATATGGATTGTCTTGATAGTGATCACAAAATCAGATTATTCTTAGCAAATAAATTCAAATGTATGTACTTGAAAAACGACTTCATGTTATGTCAAATCTGCGTTTGGCTCTTTCAAAGCCGGGCAGAGTATTTAAAAGGATAAAAGCACTTATGTATGTTATATTTTGGAAAAGCAACTTGTCAAGTGATGCCAAATTTTGATTTTGGCTGATGGGAACAATTAAGGAAGCGACAGATTTTTGTATAAAAATAAAAAATAAAGATGTTGATTGAAGAACAAAGGCGATTTCGTAGAAAACATCCATTTTACCTCAATATGATGTAATGAAACACTATACTAGACATAATTTGAATAGACAAGCTTTGTACTGACAGCTTTTATTACTTTATTTTTAATAAACAATATTTTCCTATATCTTTTTGGGATATGAAAATTCATACATATGTGGGTAAGAACAGGAGTTATAAAGTGTATAACATATATTATAATCAAAATCACACAGCTCACCAGTGTTTTAAATTATGATATATATTTTTTTGGTTGAAAATAAATTGAAAACAATAAAAAGTATAATTTAGTATGGTCGCCTAATAAAATAAAAATTTACTATATATTATATGCTTCCTAATAAGCGTGTGTTGATTTAGCACAATACTTTGCCAAATAATTCAAAATAAGTTACTTAAAATTATTATAGAAAATTTATTAATAGTGAAGTTTTTTATACAATTATTATACATAATAAATTGACATCAATTTAATTTCTTATATTAATTAGTTCATTTTATAATTTAAGTATAGTAAAATACCTTTTTGAAATTTTCCATTCAAAATCAACACGGCCTATTCCATATACACCACCCAACACGTATGAATATAAAAATGATTACACACATTAATTTATACATTTACATATAAAATATTTCTATCTTATCGTCCGCAGAGAAATCTCAGCAATCTTCTATTACATGTATACAAAAGGATAAATTAGAGGTCATTATGTAATGTTGACCTTGTTAATAGGGTTTTGTATAAGGTCGCTCTATTAAACATGATTAAATCTAATTTCTACCATTTATTAATATTCTTATTAAACATTTGGAATTATATTGGTACTTGTAAAGTTTTGAAAGCCTCCCTTTAATATAATATAATATTATCGTACAAAAATTGGTTCTCAGGAAATTTACCTTTAGATATGATCGTTCATATGATGATTATGAACAATAATCGAGATTCAGTCCATAATTTATCCGAGATACTTATAAGATTACAATAAACACTCAATTATGTTGAAATGGTTTCCTTTTCATAGCAATCAATTTTCTGTCATGGAATTTACCATGTTCTCAACCGGTCATACTTATTGGTTTTAATAACTTATTACATCCATTTATCTGTCAGGAAAATATACCAATATTTTTAATGAAGGACTTCTCAGGATATTAATGTAATAAATTTAATATATTTATACTCGTAAATAAATATTTTTGATTGGCACCGAACTCCTCCATTTCATTTTCTAATGAGACCAAGTTGGTAAGAAGGGTCAGATTTAGAAATTGACTAATCTGAATTTTGATGGTTCGTTTTATAAAAGGAAAAGTAAAATGCCAATCAAAAGTATACAAATTCCCAATAAATGTCATTAACCAAGAAAGTTTCATTTCCTCAATAATCCCTAACACACCCACTATTGGTTGAGAGGATATAAATAGATCCTCGACTATAATGAAGATTAAATTTTAATTTAGTAAATTCGAAGGGACTTCTAAATTAATCTTTCATACTCTTTTATGACTTGCGCCAGTATTTGTAGCATATGCAACACAATTTTATCATTTTATTACTCATATGCTTTATATTAATTATCTAAATTAGATAATACCGAAATTGTATCTATTTATTTAGCAATTATATTTACATTAATATCAAAAGCGTTCAAGAATTCATTAAATGAAAAACGGGTTAATATTAAAAATTTAATCAACAGAATTGCCACCATTTCTAAATATTTACAATAATTTATGTATACGTATGTCTATGACTCAATGGTAGATTAAAATTATATTTCGCATTA
Source organism: Symmerus nobilis (assembly GCA_027564815.1). Taxonomy (NCBI): domain Eukaryota; kingdom Metazoa; phylum Arthropoda; class Insecta; order Diptera; family Mycetophilidae; genus Symmerus; species Symmerus nobilis. Next base: position 17,412 of record JANTOP010004118.1, read on the forward strand.
CCCAATGGGACAATACAAATATTATAATAATTGTGTTACTGAAATTCCATTGATCTTTCTCGAGTTTCATGGTTTTTTTAATTTAGCTTTTCCAGGTGTGACGGGGTGAGGTGCGACGACAGAGACATTCCGATTTACGTATTTTATCA
>JANTOP010004129.1:0-17560 GCA_027564815.1 Symmerus nobilis
TAATAATAATAATTTCCCCTAATAAAATTCAGTGAAAATTTGAATTTTATAAGTCCAATTAATATATTAGATTAGGGTGACAATTTTCTTAGTTCACTCTTACTCGAAATTGCTAAGAGTTTGATCATAAAAAGCTGCACACCTCACAAAAATATTGACTGCAGGCCGCTGATCAGGGACATTTTTATTTTACTCGATTCTTCATTGAGACTATTTTTAAAAGGTAATAATTTCAGGTAATGTATGTGCTTCGAGTATCTATTCCCATATCTAGTTTAAGAATTTCAGATCTAGAAATGGTTGAGTGAGAGATCTTTATGGATTATTTCTTAGAAATAAAAATTATAACGGATAATAAAACAATTTCTTTTCTATTTTATTATTAATGATCATTGAATAAATTAATAGTATTTAATTAATATTGACAGTTTTATTGAGCTAACATATAGAAGAATATCATAATTCTGGTATAACTATTACAATAATTATCATATCATTTTTACATAGTTATTATTCATAAAATTTTATGCTACAGAAACAATCTACTTAACTACTGGTTTTTATTATTGGTTACGCATTGCTAATATTTAAAAATAAATAAATAAATAATTATGTGCAATATACACGATTTTTCTTAACTGAAACAACAAAATATCTAATAAAGAGCGAATTATTTAAATAAGCCGTGTTTTCTATTTTTTTTTCTATTACCTACAAAATTAATTCATGTTTTTACATTGTAAATTTATTTATATTCACATTTACAATATTATTATTTGAAGCACATTTTATTTCTTTAATTACAAGTGTTTAATGATTTTTTATTATTAATTGTTAATATTCCATATGAATGGATGATATGTTTATTGATATTTATAATTAAAAACCTCCATTAATATAAATCAGTCATCTGAAGTATTGATTAAAATTTAATCAATTTAATTAGAGAAAAATAAATTACGGATTATAGCTATATAACCAATTTCTAATTTAATTTCTAAATTTTTTCATATATGAATGAAATCAAAATCATTTGCAAGTCATTTTAATAATTCAGATCTGAATGGGGAAAAGATGAATTATCTTAAATTACTATTTAATTATTAAATTCTACGATATTGTGCAAATTATGCATTTTTAATTATATGCATAAGAATTATACTACACTATTCATTTTACAATTATTAAAATTCATGATGCGTTCAGAAATTGAACAATTAATTTCTAGTCACACCGTATAATTTTAATTGTCACTGAAAATTATGAATGAATAAAATTATTAGCTGATTTGTTTTTACATAATCATCATACAGTAATTAATAAGTTTTATTAATTAATCTTACGTAAGTAAGGTATGATAATGAATTTAGAAATTTCATTAATATAATTAAATTAAAAGCCGGTTTTCATATCTGGCAATTAGCTGAAATTAAATACTTTTTTATTCACGGCATTAGTATAGGTTCCTATATAAAATATTTACATACATAAATCAGTTTATACCCTCAGGTTTTTATTATTTTCTTTGCGATAAATATAAATATTCATTCCATTAAATGAAAGAAAATAATTCTCATGACCTTGCCCCAAGGCCAAACCATCGGCCTCTTATCATTGACATGTATAGTATACCATATGAAATGTACGATTTTCTTTATTCTTTAATTCCTATGCATATTGCACAATGCACAGCACAGTGATCGCTGGTTTATGCATTTTATATATTCACTTATTTACTGTAATGAAATGGGTAAGTATACTATGTATATTGCAAGAAATATACGATTATTTGGTATCAGTTTTGTCACCTGTAATAACTGATTAACGATTGAGGTTTTAATTTCACGCAAAAATCAGGAAATGACAAAAAAATACGGAAATTTCCTAAAACTTAGAAACTTTTCAGAAAATTCGATAATCTTAATCAAATTTGGGGATTTAATGAAAATGCTAATATCGAAATGGTAGAATTTCCAAAAAATGTCAAAAATCGAAATTAAGGAAATGTTCGAATTTTAATTAATTTTCTACTTGTTTTAAATTTCCGAATTTTTTGGTGAATATTTTCCGATTTTCAAGTCAAAAAATATGTAACAATGACCTAACCAAATGCATTGATTCAACCATATACCGTACCATTCATTTCATCTCAAATCTGTGATGCACTTCTCACATCAAATGCATGAAAATTATAATTTTTTCTCCAATTTTTTCTGGTTGTTATTTATTTTAATAACATTTTTTTTTCGTCTTGTAGGCGTGGTTGAAAATTGAATGGAGAGAGGCCACGGAAAATATATGATAATATTATACAATTTTTAAAATAAGACTTTACTATTGATAAACGACTTGTTTTGTCTCATCCCGTATAGAGAACGCGAAATGTTAAATTGCCAATGTAAACAAGAGATGATACTTGAATATCAATTGAATACATTTTTTCTTATCCGCGAAGTTATGGTTGTCATAAATGTGGATGGATTATCTTCTTTTTTTTATTAAAAAAAGTACATGAAATAAACCGTCTTGTAATTTGAGTACATTGTTTCTTAATATTTAATATTGAAATCATTGAATCTTTTAAATGTAAGGTACTGTTCGAATTTATTATTGCAAAAACTTGCAAAATATAAGGATATTTGCAGCAATTTATTAAAAAAAGCAAAGATATTCTTATGGTGACCAGCCAGCTTAAATTTAACCGATAATTTTAAATAATCCTAAATAAAAATAGAAACAATTAGACCCAAGGCCGCGTTTATTTATTTACGGGGCCAGGTTTGAATCTCCGGGCCCCCAACCATTTCTTCTAAGAATATAAATGAATTACTTTTGTACAGTGATTTTAATTTTCAAATTAAATAATTTCTGTTTAAAATGTTGCTAACATTAACAGCCCAAATTCAGATAAATAAGGGAATGTCGTAAAGGTTGTCACAAGTTCCATTTTTCATGTGGGATTTTGAAGCGGATGGGAATAAAGTCGACTTAGATAAACCAATGAAAATGTATGGTCATTGGCTACAAGTCTGCCCTACAAAGTTATTTGATATCGTGATCGAGTCAGAAATGATTGCCAAAATTTGCTATTAGGTCGTTTGGGTTGGGACGCTTGTACCGATTTTTCTTTGCACTCTTTTATTTTTGAAGTGAAACTTCTTTGCGGAGGGTAAACCAAAAATTGATGTAACGGAAGTTGGTTGGACGTTTGGCTTGCCAGCGTTTAGAAATATTTCTACACCGAGAATAAAGAGGAATGTATTCCATATCCAAAATAAATGTCGGTGCAGTGTGGAGACGTCAAATACTGAATTCAGCATTTGGCTTGCCAGTCGTTTCGAAATATTTCCATACCGAAAATAAATACTGAAGTCAGAAATATCCAGACGTCAAAACCAGTTAAATTCAGGTAGTAAATGCAGGCGCAGTGTGCAGACGCCGAATACTGAAAACAACATTTTTTTCTGTTACAGGGCGACCCAAAAAAAGTCTTTCTTTTACTGGGTGACCCAAAAATTTTTTACTCGATAATTTTTTTCTGTCTTACAGAGTGACCCAAATTTTTTTAAACAGAGTGACCCAAAAACCATCTGAACCCACAAAATTCCCCTCTCTTAGAAGGTGATCCAGAATTTTTTCTCACCAAAATCCATTTCGACGCAAAAACGAAACACGAATTTAATTAAATTGTCCAAAAGAAGTTTCACTTCAGCAGTGTGGTTTTAGCGCACATGTTTTTTTTACAATTTAGGGAAATTCTCTATTTTTTGGAATATTTAAATGTTAATCGCGAGAATAATTATTAATTTGAAAATTTTATTAAGAAAATGATGCCAAATTTAGCTTTAAAATTTTTGCTGGACGATCAGCGGAATTAAAAACTAATTTCAGGGTTTTGAAATAAAAAATGATGTACGCCAATCACGAACGGAAAATTGATTATTTTGAGGTATCTGTTAATCGAGTGATCAATTTTTGATTTCAAATTATTTTGAGAAATATCGAATATCGAATATACACAGGTATGTATTATTTTATAGAATATTAGAATGTTGTAATAATCCTTAGAACTTGTTCGGACTATGCTATTATAGTTATTTAGTCGAGTGGTTCGAGTAGTTTAGTATGTGATTTAGTCGTGTCAATCCATTTTATTCTATATTATATTTTAGGTGAGTAACGTATAAAATGGATTAACTAGTGTCCAACTTATTTGCCACTCGACTAAATTACTAGCATAGTTTGAAAAAGGCTTTAAAGATAAGACCAAAACTGAATCATTAAAACTTAGGAACTACGGGCCCACATATTTACTAAAATGTGGAGACGCGGGCCTGATTAGACCCCGTTTTTTAAATGTCTTGTTAGTAGAATATATGTCAAACGGTTCCGCTTATATGAATGTACTCGTATAAAATGTATAATCTAATAAATCTAACAAAATCAAATGATAAACAGAACAATATCATTTGAACCGTACTTGTTGTTGAAATACCAACAAAAAAAACCATGTCTTTTCGGTTGGACAATCGAAAGAGTACCCTAATTAAGAACTCATAATTCATGGTTAATTTAATTGAATAAACTATATTTCTCAAAATTTCCTAAATAAATTTGTATATTTGTTTAAATAATTTGTCAACAAATTAAAAAAAAATATATTTTCATAACACATTAAATGACATTTTAATTTAAATATATTTAACAATTATTTTTTATTATTATTTTTTTTCTTTTCAACTATTTACTTAATTGCCATATCACTGGTCACCATAAAATTTGATTAGATTTAATAATAATATATCATATTTATCGCAGAACAGGTACAAAAAGTGGTTGAGATATACACATTTTAAATTATTTAGTAAAATCTCATAATTTATTGTAATTAAATATTATTATTAGACGATGGACGGCTGGTAATTTATATGTACGGTAAATAATTGAGTCATTATAAAATTAATAATTATTATTTTACTTAGATTAATATCATGTAACTTAATATGTAAAAAGATTTTTATCGAAATAATATTATAATAGCTTGATTTACACATTAGTTACAATGGCGATATATACTTGTATTTACTAAATAAATTAATGGGATAGGATGAAAGTAATAATAATAATAATATTAACTAGAGTGTAATGTAACAATTTATTATTACATGTTTTTTTTTTTAAATAGAAAATTTTGTGAAATTTTTTGTACTTTTTTGATTGTTAACTTGGAGCAATTATAAATATATTGTTAAAAAAGTAGTTACGAGGTATAGAAGTGCCGACCCATATTAAACAAGTTGAAATTCAACAAATTTTGGGTGATTTTCAATTAAAACTAATTAGAAGGAAGGTGAAGAGCAGGCCCGCTTCCATAGGAGCGAGGTTGTTCACCACACACGGGCGCTCTCTAAAGGGGCGCCATTACGAGCAGATAAATTAAAATTTAGTAACCCACACTTAATTTAAATTCATCATCATCAGTAATATAGAAAATATAGAAAATGTGTGATCATAAATATTAAACTTCGATACTGAATAATCGACAAAATTAAAAAATATTTCGAAATCTGAATTTCAGAGGTTAGTGAAAACGGCTCTACGAGAAATATTTTCTTCAGGATAGAAAAAATGTAATAATGCAGAATTGTTCTCAAATAAATATTGAACAAATTAATATCTTAAAATTACAAAAAAATCATCCCTCGAATTTTGGTGGATTAAAGTGGGATGGTAATTAGTAAATCGCGAATTTTGAAAAAAAAATCGTATTTTCTCGGACAATTTGAAATTTCAAAATTTTAGTTGGGATTCATTTAGGGGATAATCCACTTGAGCTAATAACATATAAACCCTTAGGCTTTCTAACAAGTTATATTTTGAAAACGACACCAAAAATTTATATTTGACAATAAATAAGATTTTATATAAAAATCATCATTCTAGAATTTTTTCGGGATCATTCTAAATAAAATATTGAATTTTCCAAAATTCTTCTTCGGGATAGAAGAAGTGTAATTACGCAGAATTGTTCTCAAATAAATATTGAACAAATTATTTTCTCCAAATTTAAAAAAAAAATCAACCGCCGAATTTTGATGAAGTTCAGAGTGGGACGTAATGAATTACAAATTTTTAATAAAATTTCCCCGGATAGTTTGAAATATCAAAATTTTAGTTATTCATTCATTAAGGGGATTTAAGAGTTACTTGAATTAACGACATATAAACATTAAGGGGTTATCTAAAAAGTTATATTTTTAAATCGATGCCAAAAAATCGATATTGAAAAAATCAAATAATTTCTAAAGTAAAGATTACTTGGCAAATAAATGAGATTTAATTGATTTTGAACAAAATTTGGGCAATTTTGAACAAATACAAAATTATCAAAAAGAAAAAAAAAATAAATTTCCAGATTCTTACGAAATTTCCAGATTTCAGGGAAATGTTTCGGATTTTTAAGGAATTCTTTATTAATTAATTTGAATTTCTTTTCAATTTGCATACAATTTGCAATAAATTCCGTATGCAATTTTACAGTATTGTAAGTAAACCTCTGGAACTACATTATTTCAACTGCAAGAGGTCTAAAATTTATTAAGGATATTCTGAATATAGTTTTAGAATTCTATCCGTATACATACTTTTATGCTTTTATTTAGGAATTTTCGAAGTAATTAAATTTTTTTTCCAACGAAAATTTAGTAAAGATGATTTGTTCATGAATTTTATTTCTTCGATAATTCTAAATTTAAATTTCTATCGCCAAACTGCCTAAAATTAATGGCAAAAGCATCGACTAAACATCGGTACTAAAAAAAAATGTTTTCATATATCATCGTCACTCCACTCTAATGTATAATAATAAAATTTTATCTCTTGAACATTGAAATTGAGAACATTTTTTTAATAGAAAAATGTATGAATGGAGGGGGTCGTAAGATAATTCTCTGGCGGCCCTGGTGAAGAGTCATGGAAGAAAGATGATTAATTTTTGGTGGCCCAATATGGAGCTAATATTGGGCCAATTGAAAAAAAAATCTACTTTATGATAAGCTTAATTTTCTTAATTTGAGAAACTTATATTTTTAAGCTTGGATTATTACTAATCTTGCTAATTTAATATCGAAGTGATTATTAGCAACTTTTGTATATACTAGAAATAATTAAAGGGAAGGATTTCAATACAATATTCCTGTAATAAATTCAATTCATTTTCGTTCATCCTGAATTTTGTTTTGCAGAACGACCGGAAGTAAAGAAATCATTATACATATTAAATAATTGGGAACGGTTATAAAAAATTTCAAATTCATTTACTTTATAATAAGATACATACTCACTTTTCTCTTTTTAATAAATTTCCTTTCAAATCAAAAGTGTTGAATTTTTTGTTGGTGAAATTATACGTATAATTCCAAACCAATTGATTAATTATTTGATTATTATTACATTCAATTCCTTGCAGAAAAAACATTTGCCAAACCAGTATACGAAATTATACATATTACAGGGCAAGTCTTAATAATCTCTCAATTTACTAGCTAATTATATAATTTGGTAGATCTCAAAAGAAGTGACTTCGAAACTGTTGAACAAATTAAATTAGAAATTAAAAATATTATGAAGGAGTAAATCGATATTTTACCATCTTCACTTTTAAAATGATATCACCTACTACCGGTCATTATGAATATCCCTGTAAATTGGATTATAAGAAAATGTTTACTCTGTCAAGATCAATATTATTTTGTAAAATATTAATAGCGATTTTGAAGCCAATCGTTTCGCGGCTGTAGTTCAATTTAATAATTTTTGTTTCCATCTTCAATTTTTTTTATAAATTAAATGCAATATTACATGAAAGAATGAATCGATATAATGGGACGTAATTTATCAATAAATCATTCATTTTGCTGAACGACTTAAGTTACCTTTAAATGTTTGATTGAAGAGAAAAAATGATAATCTCTAATGTTCGTTTGTCTAGACAGGGGATCATTTAAATAAATCTATTGGAACCAGGTCTAATTTGAAGTTTCAGCATATATACGGTGTCGAAATTTAAATCATAAAAAATGATGAATAAAATCTAAAAGACTACTTCCACTATTGATTGACCTTTCTGATTAATCCCTAATATGTATTAATTTTAATAAAGAAAATAAAACGAGAAAAAAAATAAGAAATTATATACCATACAGATAAAAGATTTACATGCAATCGGTATGCAGATGATTCGTTTTATAAAATCCATAATAGCTGGTGCACCAATCTTCTGCAGTTCTCTTTTTTTTTTAAATTCATTCTTTACGTTGCATTGCTGCCGTGGCTGATGATCGCACAGTAATACTTCGTGCTTTATTTAAATATACTACATACCCATAAAATATATTAAATAATATTAAATCTTGATCGTCTATATTATTTATATAGATTTTCAATTCTTCTCTTTATATTTAGTGAATGGCTTTTAATATTCATAATTTCATAACCAGTCCATATACCATTTCTCGCATATACGCTGAGAAAACTCCCTCCACAATCCCGTTTTTGCACTGATCGTCTTAGGTTTTATTCATTTATTATACATTTTCGAAATTATATAATGTTACCTTTTGAAAAAAAAATTGCAATTGTGATCCCTTTACAAGAGTTATACGAGAAAAGCATCTACTGAAAAAATCGACCTGATACAGTATCCTCCCTTTGCCTATAATGTTATTAAAAATTGAAGGAAAATACAGGGAAAAAAAAGTGCAAGATGCATTATAAGAATTAATCGCGCATCCAAATGAATATGGATTCCCACCTCTTTGGATTTTTTACCGCATAAAAAACATGGGGAAAATATGTTTGCAAAAGAGAAAAAAAATATTGATTTGTAAGAAAATATTATAATATGATTTAAGTGCAGTATCCTCCTGTGATCAGCATAATACCAACATATTAACCGTCATTTGCATTCCTGGTGCTATTCCAGGCTCATCGTTGTATTAATTTTTTTCCTCTCTTATTTCATTAAACTTTAATTCTGCATTTCATAATATATACAGGTAACCGTACACATTTGTGGCAATTATAGCATGCAACCTGTTTCGAGTGCAAAATGAGTTCTCTCTTCGGCCGGAAAAAAATGTATAATCGCAGAATGTTGCTTTGACAGTTAGATAAAAATATAAAAATGTTGAAATTTATCTAAGAAAAATCAAAAATTCGTAAATATCCCATCGAGAAATTTCAATACCGCGAAATTTGATCCGGATTTCCCGATTATTTTCTTCGGATCCAAAAAAATGTAATGATGCAGGAATTTTATAAATTAGTTGAGAAAGAATAGAAAAATATTAAAACTAAATATTTCGTGCAAAAGCTCTGCCAAATTTAAAAGCTCCCCGAAAGCTTAATTTTCCGGACCTTATTTTCTACGTTTCGAAATCTGTTTTCTATCCGTATAACGATCCTTCAACGAAATTTCAAATTTTCTTAAACAAAAGCTCCAAAAATCCCAAAAGCTCGTTGAAAGCTTAAAATTAAAATGTCGTTTTATATAAGTTGGAATCAAATTTTTATCCGATTCATTCCATTTAAATGAAATATTGAGTTTTCGCAGAAAGCTTGTCTAAACTATTAAAAGCGCGACGAAAGCTCTAAGTACTGAATTTATTACATATAAAAATCTATTTTTTATCCAGATAACGGCCCTTCAATGAAATTATAACTTTTTCCAAAATAAAGCTGTAAAAATCACGAAAGCTCAAAATTTAAATTTCTTTTATATACGTTGGAATCGAATTTTTATCCCACTCATTAAACTTAAATGATCTATAGAATTTTCGCGGAGAGCTTATCCAAACTATTCAAAGTGCCACAAAAGCTCTAAGTTTCGAACTTAATTTTTTACCATTATAAATATTTTTTTTCTCCACATAATGGCCTTAAACGAAATTTCAACTTTTTCCAAAATAAAGTTAGAAAAATCTCGAAAGCTCATTGAAAGCTTAAAATTAAAATTTCTTTTAATTTAATTTGGAATCAAATTTTTATTCGATTTATAAAATTTTTATAAAATATGAGATTTTCGCAAAAAACTTTCTCATTCCATTGAAAGCTCAAAGAGAGCTTTGTTTCGAACTTAATTTTATACGTTTTAAAATTTATTTTCTATTTAGACATCGTTCATTTAACCAAATTACCAATTTTCCCAAAAAAAAATGCTTCAAAAATCGCGAAAGCTCATTGAAAGCACATATTTATTCAAAATGTCAGCCCTAAAAGAATTTTTCAAAGCCAAACAAAGACTACGACTGCCTTCTTGATAATTTGCATTCAATTCAATTCAATTTATCTCATTAAAGCTTTCGCAGAGATTTTAATTTTCCAGGGAGCTTTTTAACGAAAATTTCGAATTTCATTTAAATTTAGTTATTGTGAGAAAAATGAGATTCAATACTGCCTACAATAAAATTTTAATTAAAAGCTTGCGATGAGCATTTGGAACTTTCCTACAGATTTTTCCGGAAATTGACAGAAAAGGTAATAAAATGGTTCAAAGATATTAAATAAAATAATACGAGTTAGTAATTTGCAGCAATAAAAACTAGTTACGATTTTGTTCATATTTCAGGTATGCTCTGCGGCATCTGAACATTAGATTAGATTGCACACCACTGATTATAAATCTCATTTTAGTAGGAGTGTCTAAAAGTACGTAAATATCAGTACTTAACATTAATATGTTAAGTATTTTCCTATTTATTGGTATATTAACCCATTTGGCCCCAAATGGCCGAAAAATACCACTGTTCACTGTTATTTTTAATTAACTTCCCTTATTCCTCTATTACCATTTAAGGATTACCTTCAGAGGATACCCGGGGCTGTTACCGATGAAGACGTATGGGGTACCGCCAGTTTTACCTAGTCCTAAAAGTAAAGCAACGTATGTTGATCCCTTCCGCTTACAATGACAACATCTAATAATTTCAGGGTTACCATGGAAAACTTGTCCAAACCGAAAAGCTCGGAGAACAAAATTCTGTTCCTCTATCTACACGATAATTGCTGTGTAAATTACCATTCCATAAAATAACACCGAATTTTATATGAGTAACACGAGTTATGCAACTTGCATAAGATAATTATCAGAGTTATATTTCTTGTTCAGGTGTTTCTGTTCATTTCTCTTATAAAAATATCTTTCTATCCCAAAAGGCCTTTTTAGGTCATATAGCTATCTATATTGGAGGCACTACTTGCTCGATATTTTTTATATTATTTTACCTAGAATTACAATGTCCTAATTAGATAATCTACAAAAGGAATTTAAAAAATTCAAAGATTCTAATTACGGGGCTACCAATTTCAAGCTTAACCCATTTAAAGCATGAAATCAATAGTCAATATTTGAATGGTTCCCATCATTCTGCTGGAATAATAATTTCCATATTTTACGTTGAATATTGCGGGTGACTTGTTAACATGGATTAGATTAGCTATATTATCATACATACTGGTTCTACCCATTTACTTAGCTTATTATTTTATTTATGTGAATATTGGTGTTTATGAAAATTGGCAAGCGATAGCTTTTTTATTTATTTGATCGTATTAAATAGCTTTTTTTTCCATATCAAACGAAACTTAATAAAAACAAAAAAAAAATTATTTAATATAATAAATGAATAATAAAGCTGGTGCAAGGTAAAAAAATCAGCAGAACCAACATCAGGTAAGACAATTTGTTGTGGATAAATATCTACAATTAATTTCGAAGTGGTGTTATTAAATGTTTATAGTTATTATGATGGAAGCGAGACCGAATGAAAAAATATTATATTTTGTACAATATTTCCATAATAATAACTATATGAACATTATTATTTTATATTATTATTGTTAATATTAAATATTAAAAAAAAATATATATATATTTTCCGGTCGTTTTTCGTACGTAGAAGTTCGCTATGGATTTTGTAAGATGAATGGAAAATGGTTAAAGAGCAGATCAAGTTTATAATTTTCTTCATTATTTTTCCATGTCTTTTTCTAATTTATGAATATGCAGATAGAAGATTAGACAGACACAATTAAATTGTTTCATATAAAATTAAATTGGTATGCAAGCGGCCCCGAATAAATTAACAACGATCCCATGAGAAATAAATGTTATGTTAATGCCCGATAAAAAAGCTCAAAATTACTAGCGTTTAAGATTATTTAATTAAATTAAAATATCCCCAATTTAGAAAGAATCTTTAATTATCAATTTTTCTTACGAATATTGTTGATTTTTGGAAATATTACTTTATAATAAATTAAACACATATTATTTGATTAAAACTTTTTAAAAGAAATTATTTCTTTCCCTCATTTGAAGATATTTTCATTATAGTAGATATAATAATTGCAGAAAGGATATTTCGGTTTCCGGAATTTTTCTTTATACATAGATAACAATATTCTATCTAAATTATCTAAGTTATATCTATGATATTCTCTTTCTTATAGAAATAGGGCGAACCCCTAGTAATTTTAAATTTACTAGCAATAGTGGCGAGCGCTCAGTATCTTCATAAGGTGTGCAGAATATTACTATTTTTGGGCAATTTTATGACCAACAGCGTTCGCTTTTTTCCTTGCTGTTTTTCTTAAAATGTTACTAATAATTTTGGATCGTGTCTTTATCGTTAGTGAAATTTCGAATACGAATTTTTCAAATTCAAATTTCGTATGAAATTATAAATATAGCAATCAGAATAACAAATATTCCTTGAAAAAAGAATCAAAAAACTTTCCTTTTTATCTACAATTTCAAGTCTAATTGTTTAAAATTGTCGATCAATTAATAAATTCCTTAATAAAATTATTGGTTTGAAATCGAGATTTTCTACCATTTTGAAAATATGAGAAAATTCGTTTACAGTCTCAAACAAAAACTGACGGCCCAGAAAATTTTCTTCGGAACTAGAAGAATCTAATCACAACAAATTATTTCTGTATAATTACTGAATAAATCTCTTTAAGAGAAATTTTTGAAAAAAGTTAACCCTCGAATGTTAATGAGCGTTTATAAGGGACAAAATGCAATGAATGCCACTGGGTAGCTCATTCCAATATAATTACCCTTGAAGAGTATTCAATTTAAACGAGTATAAGTGGAAAATTACGTACCTGATTTCTCACTGGAGGGGAAAGTTATGAGAAAATTACATAGATAAAATAGACATTCTATTTTATCTAAGGAAAATTATAAATTTTTATGAAATTTGTTTGTTTGAAATGAATTTAAAAAAAAAAGAAGAAAATTCACACTCAAACACAAATTTTTGAAAAATGGGAAAATTAAATTGACATTGGAAAATTTGAATAAAAAAACTAGTGGTTACTTTTCAACGCAAAATGTCTTTCTGACGGAAATGAATTTTTCAGTTTTTGGTAGCAAATGATCTAGAAGCATCCGTTGATTATTCTCGAAATTTCAACGTTCCAAAAATACATCATAAGCCGTGGGATGTCACGCAAAGTCGGATTAAAATTGATAAAAAAATAAAGACTTTTGCTGAGGAAGTAAAAATTTCCGAAATAGTTGATAGAATGTTAGGGAAAAATCGGGAAGAAATCGGGAATTACATGAAAAGTCAAGGAAAGTAGAAAAACATCCGACTCTGACTTCTTCTTCTTCTTCAATTTTTCTGAATTTTCAAGCAATCTATAACCTGTTTATTAATATTCCAAATTTTCCCAACATTTCTTGTATTTTATCCTACTTTTTCGACATTTGCCAAAACAGGTAAACAAGCTGAATAAAAATGAACGCACGATTCTTCATCATCATCTCTCACTTCTTGCCACTATATAATCCACAACTATACATCCCCAAAATTCAATATGCCGAAATCTATGTTGAAAACAACTTTTTAGATGCCCCTATCGGGATTGCATAATTAAAAAAAATCATTGCAAATAGTAAAATTTAAGCAATGTTGTGCGCCAATATTTCCACGAGGTGGGCAGAATTTGATGTCCCTAATTCAGTACTTACTATTTTCAGTACTTCAACATCTGGAGTATCCTTGAGAGCTTAACAAACTATCGGTTTCAGTGCTATTAAACCCAGAACTTACTCACATACCCATGATTGGGTTCTCAAAACAGTTTATCCAAATATTCAGGATACTTTAAAAATCCATGATTTTTAAGGGGTTATTGTAGTCTAGAGGCATGAATTTCGGGCGGTTTTTGAAGCTCTGCACAAACGAAATAAAAATTATTTTTAATATCCATTTTTTTATCATTTGTTTATTGATATTTTAAGATTACATAAAAATTAATCAAAAAAAAAAAACTCAAAAATCACAAAGTTATGAGCTGGCAAAGTGGGGGGTACAAAAAAAGGGTGTCCTGGCGTGCATGATTTCAACCGTTCTGGTAATCTGAAATAAAAAAGTCGAACGGATTCTTAATTAGTATAGATTTCGCTATAGCATGAACCTTGGAAAAGTAAAACAAACATTTTTTCACAAAATGGTGGCTGTTTGAAAAAAAATTTTTTTTCGCGTGTTTTTTTAACAATTCCGAAATTTTTAAAAATAGTAAAATTTAGAATTTTAAACTGAGCGGTTGAGACGATAGAGGAATCTATAAAGAACATTCACACGAAATTTCAAATAAATCGGTTCATTAGAACTTGAGATATCATACACGCCAGCTTTTTTTGGACTTTGCCAGCTCATAACTTTGTGGATTTTGAGTTTTTTTCAGTTTTCGGTCAAAATATTTTTTGTTTCGTTTGTACAGAGCTTCAAAAACCGTCCGAAATTCATGCCTTTAGACTAAAGGAGTAGTAGTCCCCTTAAGTCAAGTTTTTTCCCAAATAAATTTTCAAGTATAACGACAAAATATTAAAAATGGGTTGTTTATAGAGGAGGAAGGGGGAACGGATTTTTGATTAATGTTTATTAAAATAATTGATTATTTTCCGGGATCCCTTAATTCAATACCAGGAATAAAAGAAACTGAATTATATTGAAGATGAGGGGAGAATGAGTTAGGCGGGGGGGGGGGGGGGATTATATTTTTTCGCTTTCTTCTCCTTATTTCAATTCCTCCCCATTTGCAATGAATTCGATGAGCTTTCGGGACTTTTGAAGTTTTTTTATTGGGAAAATTTCAAATTTCATTACAAGCCCGCTATCTGGATTGAAAATAGATTTTACAACGTAAAAAACCAAGTTCCATACTTAAAGCTTTCTTTGAGCTTTAAAGGTTTGGGGAAAGCTTCTTGCGACAATTGAAAATTTCTTTTAAATTTAATGAATCGAATAAAAATTTGATCCCGGATTATAAAAATGAAATTTTGATGTTAAGCTTTCAATAAGCTTCCGATTTGAAGCTTTGAAGTTTTTTTTTTTGAAAAAATGTGAAATTTCATTAAGTGCTCGTCATCGGGATAGAAAATAGATTTTAAGATACAAAATTAGGATCAGAACTAAAGGATTTTGGTGAACTTAAAATTGTTTCAGAAAGCTTTTCGGGAAAACTTCACATTCTTTTAAATTTAATGAATCGGATAAAAAATTGTATCCCAAATTATATAAAATGAAATTTTAATTTTAAGATTTAAATCAGCTGTCTGGATTTTTGAAGCTTTTTGTTTGAGAAATTATAAAATTTCGTTAAACGACCGTTTCCTGAATAGACAATAGATTTGAAAACGAAAAAATGTAGGTTCGTAACTTAAAACTTTCGTTGAGCTGAATATAGTTTAGGAAAGGTTTTCTCCGAAATCATCATATTTCATTCGAACTTAATGAATCGGGTAAAAATTGGATTCGAAATTATATAAAAAAGGATTTTAATTTTAAGCTTTCGAGATTTTTGAAGTTTGATTTTGGGATAATTTGAAATTCCCGTAAGGGACCGTTTCAAGGGAAATAAAATAATAAAATAAATAATACATATTTATTGAATAAATTTATTTCTTTATATACAAATATTTCTTTAATTAAATAATAATTGGATTATTAATTTAATGGCATAAAAATTTGTAACTGATTCGTTGAGTATAGTTGGACCATACTTTCGAAGGTGTGTCTTGCGCCTTCTACTCATTAGACAGCATGTCATTAAGTCATCCGACTTGAATTCAAATAATAAAGTATGTAAAATTCCATACTCGCAGAAAACATATCCTCCAAGTATATCATAAAAATGAAATACCCAAGAATTTAATATTCAAATAAAAATCCGTTCGATTAATTCTTCCGCCACACATTTACAACACCAACAGAAAAAAGCAGGTCGATCAATATACCTTATGTATTATTTCTGGTATTTTTTGAAACAATAAACCTTAAGAAAATGTAAGGAAAAAAATCAATGAATCGATTAGAAAAAGAAGGAAGAAAAAAAAACCGATAGACATGGTCAGCTCACGAATTTTCATTAATCCAATTTACGAGATAAGCTTTATATACAAAAAGGTACTCAAACATTTTTTCATATACGAGGATAAACCGTATACAAAAATATCGATACATATCGAACCGAACGGATACATAATAAATTTATTGAACAATTTTATATGGAAAAAAAAGAGATCATACATTATACGATATATTAAAATATTGATGTGTAGATTAAGATTATGTATACAATATAAGACGTATACGTATATTTTATTTAATAATAAAGACTGGAGAAACCTATAACACCCAACTTTTATGTTAACATAATTATGCATGGTAATGTATAAAAAGGTATATTATACAAGAAACTCTTTTCTTTCATGAAGAGAATGTCTTTATATTTATTCAATATTTACAATCAGGTTGCCAATAAAAGTATCAATAGAAAATCCAAGAAAAGCTTAATTTACGAAACAAAAAGGTTAAAGTATTGTTGGTTTTATACTCACTATATTGTTTATCACGCATCTCGCTATCACTGTTCACTGTAACGATATGAAAAAATTTATTATCATTATGAGATATGCAAATATGGGGTTTAGAAGATTTAGATAATGTTTTATTTTAAGAACGTAAAAATTTTTCTTTGATAAATTCCTAATTTTCCGGTAAATTCTTATCACTTCCGAGTATACCTCACCGTAATATCATTATAATACCTGAATAAAATAAATTTATTAATTAAACGTTGCATTGATATATAAATGATCATGTGTTTGAAAGATAGTAATCATTAAAAACCATTAACGTAATAATAATTTATATATTATACTTATGGGTATACCATACCTCCAGTTATATTTAAGTTGGATTTTCATGTAAAATTGGCCGGTAATTTACAACCATTCGCTTGACATACATACCACATATAACATCCAACGAACAATCTTATTATTATTATTTATATTTTCGGAAGCAAGTTTTTGGTTTTTATCGTTCGAGGGCTTCAATATTATTGATAATACCCCGTAATACCCATTTACAAGCATTAATTTTTGGAAAGAAAATAAGGTTCGCACGCGCGCTTTCAGATAAACCTGTGTTTAAACACCCGGGGGGCTTTTGTATCCGTTACTTCGGAATCATTTCTT
>JANTOP010004140.1:0-17542 GCA_027564815.1 Symmerus nobilis
AGGCAAGTGTAACTTCTTCTTGGAAGTTCAGCATATAATTCTTTAATGCAAGTTTTTAATGTAATCATTGTTTACATCATTTTATAAAAGTCAAAAGTTAAAAAACTGCAAAATCCTGCATAAAGTAACCCCATCCGACGGTAGTTCCATTCGACGACCCGCCTACGATTTCATCGAAATTAACAACACAAATAAATTAATTTGATAGATCAATTAAGATCGAACTGATTATTTATTCCAACGTTTAATCAGTGAAAAGAAACAATACCACCCACACAATAGAGAGAGAGAAAAAAAAAACCAATATTACAAAACACTAATGAGATAAATAAATGCTACCACGCTCTCCTTACATAACCATCCACTCACACGATCTGAACATTGCAAATACAACAAAAAAAAAAAGGCCGAAAACGATCTAATCGAAAACTAAATGATATAATAAATTTATTTAGAATCGTGTAAAGATCACTTCCTTCTGATGTTATAATTTTCTTGATCTGCAATCTCTTTAAGTTCCCGTCCCTCATTTCCGCTCTTCTGCCGTATAAAAAAACGACACATTCAGCCGTTTTATAACTTGGCGGGATTAAGAGGTGATTCTTATAATATAATGTACCTATTTAGTCAAGTCAATATTTAAAAAAAATGTAGAGCTCTATATATGATTCCGTACAACTTGCCGAACAGGTTTGGCTTCTCTTTGTTTGGCATTGTTTTTTTTTATTCCTACTTCTCTAACTCTTTTTTTATTTCTTTGTAGTGTCTTCAGATCTAGGTGGTACCTACTATTTTTTTTTGTATTTCTGTTCATGTTCTTTCAATATAAATTTTACGTAAGCACCAGCTTACAAATAAGAACTAACCCGTTCTATTACAAGACGAACAAAAACCAGAGAAAAACAATTTTTAAGAAACAAAGTTGAAGTTTTTTATAATTTCTAAGAAATCAAAATACGATTTTGTGGCAATAATTGTAAATGGTGTGTTACAGAGTATACCCCATGATATTATAGTAAATTTTTGCGCATGTGTAAGTGATTTATAGGCCCTCCAATATATAAATATACCTAAAAACATTCAAATTCAAGTGTTTCTTAAATATATCGAGATGATATTATAAATTCACCTCCCATCACCGAATGAAGAAAAAAAAAGAAATAACCAAATACTACACATGAATATTATCATCTCAAAATACAACATGAGAGATGTTGAAGATGTGAAGAAAAAAAATTAGTGGTCCGCGCATCTTTCACATTTAATTTTCGGTTCTAGAGAATTAATATAAACCAGAAAAAATACTGAAAAATTGAACGAACACGATGGAGAGTATTAATAAAATTATAAAATAAAATAAATGAAAGAAGGAAAAAAAAGCGACAGGGTTTTATGATCATCATTATAATCATCACACAGCATCCTATCCTAGTCGTGTATATATAGAAAGAAAACGGTTTAAAAAATATAAATTGAAATAAGAGGAAAAAAAAGGCAAATGAATCATCCATAGTAACTCTCGAGTTTAGTAAATACAGTGAAATTCGCTATAAGGCGAATTTAAGACAACGTAAATTTATCTGACGCAATAATTTTTATAGATTTTTAAAATCATTTTATTATAAATAATATTATTTTAAAATCTTTACTTATTCTCTCTTATTAAATAGTAGAAATAACACCGATAATGTGGATACCATCACGTTCCTGATCAGTGGCGTGTTGTCAATGTCTCCATAAGATGTGCAGGATTTGTGTGCAGATTTCTTCGGCCGGAAAAAATGTAAAAACACAGAAAGTTGCTTTAACAGTTAGGTAAAAATACAAAAATTGACATCTCAACATTTGATCCGGATTTCTCAATTATTTTCTTCGGATCCAAAAAAATGTAATGATGCAAGAAGCTTCTAAATTAGTTAAGGAAAAATACAAAAATATCAAAAATAAACATTTCGTTCAAAAGCTCTGCAAAAACGTAAAAGCTCCCAGAAAGCTTTATTTTCCGAACCTTTTTTTTTACGTTTTAAAATCTATTTTCTATCCAAACAACGATCCTGTAACGAAATTGTAATTTTTTCCAAAATAAAGCTTTTAAAACTTCGAAAGCTCATTGAAAGTTTAAAATTAAAATGTTATTTTAAATAATTTGGAATGGAATTTTTATCCGATTCATTAAATTTAAATAAAATATGGAATTTTGGCAGAAAGCTTATACAAGCTATTAAAGCATAACGAAAGCTTTAAGTTTCGAATTTTATTTTTAACTTTTAAAAATCAATTTTCTATCTATAAACGATTCTTTAACAAAATTTCAAATTTTCCAAAATCAAAAATGCTTCAAAAATTTCGAAAGCTCATTTAAAGTTATTAAATAAAATAATTTGAGTTAGAAATTTGCAGCAATAAAAATTGGTTACGATTTTGTTGATATTTCAGGTGTGTTCCGCACCTTATGCACATTAGACTGCACGCCACTGTTCCTGATAGAGATTAAATACAACTTTCAATAAAATCATTCAGTGATTCAGTCTAGACATGTTATATGATATTTTCATAACCAATATCTTACTTCGCCTTCAGATCTCTAGTTACCAGCATTATTTGGTCTACATTGCCGATTTCCCGTTCACCAAATTCTATTAAAATTTGGTATTAAACGGCGATTTGGTGGAGGTCTATTCTACATCAACAACTATTACCTGCTCTGTATTAGAAAAATAAATTTAAATTTCAAACTCCACTAAATATGGGGTTTGCTTTATTCAAGAGAACATGACTCAGTCTGAAAATGTAAAAAGGCACAAAGTTGCTTTGACAGTTAGAAAAATCAAAAATTCGTAAGGGCTCGCACCAAGAAATTTGAATATCGGACTTGGCGAAATTTGATCATTTTCTTCGTACCAAAATAATGTAATAATGCAGAAAGTTTATAAATTAGTTGAGAAAAAATATAAAAATATCAAAATTAAACTTTCCGTATTAAAGCATTGCGAAAACTTAAAAGCTTCCAGAAAGCCTAATTTCACGAACCTTATTTCGCACGTTTTAAAATCTATTTTCCATCCAAATAATTATCCTTTTAACGAAAGTTCAAATTTTCCCAAAAAAAAAGCTCTAAAAATTTCGAAAGCTCATTGAAAGTATAAAATTAAAATGTTATTTTATATAATTTGGCATCGAATATTTATCAGATTCATTAAATTTAAATTAAATGTAGAACTTTCGCTGAAAGCTTACCGAAACTATTGAACTATTCATTTTTTACGTGTAAAAATCGCCCTTTAACAAAATTTCAAATTTTTCCAAAATAAAGCTTTTAAAATTAAAAAGTCATTTTAAATAATTTGGAATCAAATATTATCCGTTTCATTTAATTTAGATAAAATATGAAATTTTCGCTTAAAGCTTTCTCAGTTCATTGTAAGCTCAAAGAAAGCTCTAAGTTTCGAACTTAACTTTTCACGTTTAAAAATATTTTTTCTATCCAGATATCGGTTCTTCTACGGAATTTCAAATTTTCCCACAACAAAATGCCTCAAATATCTCGAAAGCATATATTTATTCAAAATTTCAGGCCGATAGATGATTTTTTCAAGAACGGTCAAACAAGGACAATGAATACCTTCATGACAATTTGCCTTCAATTCAATTCATTAAAGCTTTTGTGATATTAAAATTATTAAGATGAAAAATAAATTTCAAAGCGTATAAACTCTAATATGCTACATACATTGTAATGTCAAAATTTCTGTAAGTAAATTTCTGTCTGTAAAAGAACTTCTGTAGGACAATTTTAGATTTGATAAACATTTAATTATTCAGATCAAAATTAGAATTCAAATTGCATAAAATGTTATTCAAAACTTAAAGCTTAAGTTTATACAGAGCTTTTGTCGTAACATTTTGAGTTTCATTACAGTTAAAGTATTTGGATGGAAAGAAGGACTCATACGAATAAAATTACTTCCCATAGTAGAGCTTTCTTTCACCACTAAAAATCTTCGTAGAGCTTTTGGGGGAACGTTCAAGATTTAATTAAAATGTAATTATTGAGATTAAAATTGGATTTCAAAATACATAAAATTTGATTTAAAATTTTAACCTTTTGTACAGATTTTTAAATTTATTCAAAACTTCTATACGAAACTTTCGGATTATATATACAGCAAATAGGATTGAAAATGAGTAAAATTAGTCGTCCAACCTTTCATGGGCCCTCCATGGAGACTCAAATCGGGCCTAGGGTCTATGAATAGCTAGACGCGGCCGTAGAAGAGAACTCAAATGAATACCTAAAAAGAGAAAGGTAGCAAATAGGCTTCAAATCTCCCCACACCTTCCGTTGCATTAGTCGGAGAAATTTTCTGGAAAGTTGCTATAGTTACTTGACTAATTAATGGAAGTTTGATTATTGAGAAACTATTTGACCAGCGATCAATTAAACTAGGGATGCTTAGCGCCTAACACCAAAGGTATTTTTTTACCCCCATATAAAAATTTTAATAATTAAAATTAGCACGGGAATGGGAAGAAGGTCATAAAAATAGGTCGTCAAGCAAAAAAATTCTTCAAAAATTATCTATCAGTATTTACCCATTTGATACCGAAATGGTGGTTTAAGGACGAAATTTATTTATTCTTTATTATTCTTTAATTTGAAAATCATTGAAATTATAATTAAGAACCCAGTACTACCTTGGATCTGGTAGTTAGATACGGCTCGGATCTAGCAAGGAAATCAGGACCAAATTGTCTGAATTTTTTGGATAATTTATTCCAAGATTGGTGTATACATCAAAACGTTATTCAAATTGTATCTATGATATGTAGAAATATAATTAATTTAAAAAAATATATTAAATAATTAGTTTTATTTAATTTAACAATTAAATGTACTTCACAATGAACAAAATATTATTCCCTTTAATTAAATTAATTAAAAAATGACTTTCTACATCTTTTAATTTCCGAACAGTACCAAATCGATAAAATTATCGTTCAAAATGTGCCGCCCCATCCACGACTTTGAATCTCATACTCGTTGGCTTTCCCCATTACTAAGAGCTGTACTCCAAATATTTATAACTACCAAGGTTACGCATTTAGCCGGTTATCGTAACGATTTAATTTATACAAAAATATGTTACCCGCCACTGTAAGAGATAATAATAAGAAATAAAATCTGTAATCGGATATATTTCCGGGAATTATTTTGGTATTATACTATGTGAACGACCGTAGTTTTGGGTTTACCTGAATTTTGAATGATTTTTCTGAGAATAATCCTGACATTTTTATCTGGTGAAAGGTGAAATTTCAAGTATCTATGCAATAAGGTAATAAGAACTTGGAAATACATACATAAAAATATCGAATAAATATTCCTATTCATATAATATGAAAAGTGAGCTGAGGATCTTACTTACATTTAAATTAAAATTCGGATATGGAATTTTTTCTTGGTATTATTATCGTCGGTTATATCCAAAAATGTTTGTGTATAAGTTCTATCGTTAAATTTTATCGTTTTTTCCCGCTAATTTTCATATATAATTAGACAATATAACTGATTTTATTGCATAATGAAAATTAAGGTGAAAACACACTGAATGACAATCACAATTCAATTATATACAAATTAAAAACGGCGCCTCATCCAACCACAATATACCTCTTTTACCTCCAGTACAATTAACGTTTTATTATCATTCGACGTCTTCTGAACAACATGAGAGACACAAAACAAAAACGAAGATAACTTTTTCAAAGAGATGAAAATACACTTTTGTGTATATAAAAAATTGTTTCTGATCAAAAATTTCTTTTCAAACAAAACATTAAGGTGACTCATACAGGTGTCATATACCATTTAACACAATATTCATATAATAGAACAATCGAAATGAGTAAAATTGAACAATACACGAACACATCATAGTTTATTATAAATATTACATGTACATATATCCTGGACAAAATGGTTGGTTACCACTGATTGATATTAAGGTGTAACTATACCCCCAATAATTTTCGTCTTATTGACAATTTAAAATTGTATCCAATCGACTTATAAAACCGATACCTGGGAACCGGTTTATTGGATAGACACAGAAAATTAATTAAAAAATTTTGAATTTATAATTAAAAACTTGTTTTATTTTTTCCTTTATAAAAACCTCTTAGAATTTTAATGTCCACTTAATTATTAACCGTTAATAACAGTGTGTATGTTTTACCCATATTTATTATTCACTTGAAATGACGATCGGATAAAATGATTGATTCATCAATTTTAAATTATAAAACAAAATCCGCTTAATACAATGTTTCGTCAAAAACAAACATCGTATCCGTGAATGAATTATAACTCATCTAATTATCTGATAGAATAACGCTAAAATACTTTTGCAACAAAATAATCCGTTGACGCATAATATCAGACCAAACAAACAAAACAAAACGAAACAAAAAAAAAAACGATACCACGGAACAATAAAACCTGACTAACGAACAAACTAAAACTAAATTGTTTGCGCATTTGGCCTGATTGAAACTGTACAACTCATACAATATATTCAAACGTGCTTGTGTAAATTGAGTATATTTACTTCATAATTCGATTGTATTTGTGTTTTTTTTTTACAATTCATTATGAAATGATGTAAAAGTACGTATATTTTATTATATGAAAGCCAAAAAAAAAAACCTGGCACTCGTTTTTCAACTTTACGTTTTTCTTATTTACTTTTTTCATCACAATCATTTTACCTGTACAATAATTTTTCCAAATGTATTAGTGGTACGTGTTTTCTGTTTATAAATGTGAATAAAAAAAAAACCATAATTTCATTGGAACTTTTCATCATTCGGTTATTGTACAAAACGTTCTGGGCAAAATAAACTACCCAACTGTATTAAGATTGTTGAATAAAAGATAGAAAACTGTTGACAGGTTGAAAGTTTATGTTGAAACAAAATTAACTGTGTAGTTTGAGCTTCATATTTCTCTTTTTTATTTGCAATGCGCGGGACCCGTGGTGATGTAATGTTAAGGAAATATGTATAATAAAAGGTATAACTTTCGGAATAACCTAATATACTAGACTGTTATTCTGATTATATCAACATATCCATATGCAAAAGGTTGTGCTTCCCACTTAAAACCTGATTGTGACGAACCAGTTACCTCTCACTAATAAACCTATACCAATATTATGAATGAATCAGACCCAGTAGCGGTTCAATGGTCATAAAAAAAACTATACATATAAGTAGGTATTGCACTTAATTGCCACATATAAATTTCAAAGTCGCTTATCCAATCTATTAAATAATAAGGATTAACTGGGGAATGGCTACGGAAAATTAGGTTAGGCTATAAAAAATAATTTGTAGATAGATATTGCTTGCCATAATTAAAGAAAACTCATCGATTTAAATAAGAGCGATCGATTTAATATAGGAAGGGGTGTTTGGGTGATATTAACTCGGTAATTTTCTTAGAAAAGCTTGGCGAATTGTTCTGAAACTCTCGGATAGATTTCAGTTTGATAACCATTTTATTGCTTTTCGAACCTATTCTCCATCTAATTAATTTAATTGTATAATTAATTATGTAAATTTTTAATAAAAATTTATAAAAGCTCAATGACATCTTTAAATTCAAAAATCCATTTTTAATCTCAGTGGTGTGCACTGGTGGAATACCAATATAATCGTAACAAATTTTTATTGCTGCAAATTGTCAACTAAAATTATTTTACTAATTTTTTTATCAACTTTAGATTGAATTAGGAGGGTGTAGGAGATGTGCTACAATAAAAAGTCTCGAAATCTGGCCTATGGTCCACCGATATCGGGATTCTTCCGATCAATGAAAGATATGTGGTACTTGTAGTCTTGTTTTCTAAGATCTATACTGTCCATCGACGTGGAGGTATCGTATCGGATAAGAGTTTATAGGCTTTGAAATTTACTTATCAACCCAATAATTTAAAATCAGTGAAATTGAAGATTTTCTTAAAAAGCTTAAAGAAAGTAGCAAAAGCTCATCGAAAGGTTTTAAATAAAGGATTGTTTTAGGCAGTTGGAATCTAATTTACTTCCAATAATTAAATTTAAATGAAATCCGAAAGCTTCGTGGAAAATTAAAATCTCTACGAAATCTTTCATGAAGTGAATTGCATTAAAGGCAAATTATCATGAAGGCATTTATTGTCCGTGCTTGGCCTTCCTTGAAAACTTCATCTACCTGGAATTTTGGAAAAAATGTATGCTTTCGATGAGCTTTTCAGATTTTTGAATTACTTTTTTGGGGAAATTTGAAATTTCGTGAAAAGACTTGGATATCTGGATAGAAAATAGATTTTAAAACTTTAAACGTAGAGCTTTCATTGAACTTACAATGAATTGAGAAAGTACTTAGCGAAAATGTCATATTTTACCGAAATTTAATGAATCGAATAAAAATTAGATTACAAATTATATAAAATGACATTTAATTTTAAGCTTTCAATGAGCTTTCGATATTTTTATAGATTCTTTTTAGATAAAGTTGATATTTTGTTAAAGAATCGTTATCTGCATAAAAAATAGATCTTTCAACGTGAAAAATTAATTTAGAATCTTAGAGCTTTCGTAGCGATTTTAATAGTTTGAATAAGCTTTTTGAGAAAATTCCAATTTATATTTAAATTTAATAAATCGGATAAAAAATTGATTCCAAATTATATAAAATCACAATTAAATGTTAAGCTTTCAAGATTTTTGAATAATTTTTTGGGGGAAATTTGAAATTTAGTAAAAGGTTCGTTATCTGGATAGAAAATAGGTTTTATAACTTTAAAATAATGTTCGGAAAAATAAAGCTTTATGGGAGCTTTTAAGTTTTGCAGAGCTTTTTTTGGATTCGAAGAACACTATTGGGAAATCCAGGTCAAATGTCGATTAGATTTTTATTAGATAAACTTCAACTTTTCCGGAAAAATTTGAATTTTGTATTTTTACCTAACTGTCAAAGCAACTTTACACGTTGTACATTTATTTCCGGGCTGAAGAAACTATTCGGCATGGACGGAAAGGAGTCATAAAATTCTGCTCACCTTATGGAGATGATGATCGCACACCACTGTTTAATCTAATTAAATTCATTATATTGGAATAGGTAATGTACTTACGAAAGCTTTGAAAAAATTTAAAAGCTCACCAAAAGCTTGTAATTTAAATTTATTTTTATACATTTTCAGACCAACTATATTTCCAATTAATTTAATTCCTATGAAATCCACAGTTTTCCGAAAAAAAAATTCTTACGAGAAACTTTAAAGCTCACATATACCTGAAAGTTTTATGATAATTTTAAACTATAATTTTTAACGATTATAGATTATAATCACACCAAAGTTCAACGGAAAGTTTTAAAACTCGTAAAAAGCTTTAAGGTTAATCATTTATTTTCTATATTTTTAAATTTGAAATCTATCCAATTAATTTAATTTCTAAGAATATCCTCCTATCGAGAAGCTTAAAAGCTCCCTAAAACCATAAGTTTTAATGGAAACAATTTGTTCAACTCGGATACTTAAACGCAGTGCCGGTCTTAGCCTTCTTGGCGCCCTCGGGCAGAGCACTTCATGGCGCCCCTATTGAATTGAGAAGGTGACCGTTACTAAACATAAATTCGATTATGTCCATGGAGAAAACCAGTATAAGTTTGATTAATTTATTTATGGTCATATGTGAGTCGTTGTACTTAGTTTGGTCAGAGCTCGTGCGTGCCTTCTGTGCCCTCGGCCGGTGCCCGACCTCGCACCCCCCCAAAGGTCGGCGCTGCTTAAACGTTCCGTCGATTGATAACTTTTCCTACAGCCAACCACCCAGAAAATGAACGTAAAATGCAAAAAAAAATAAACAAAAATTAAGCTTCAAGTAACAGAAACCAAAGAACGTTAAGATTTATTGACTTGACTCCTTCTATTAAAGGCGAGTCGGCAAAATAAAAAAAAATAAAAATAATAAAGAAAAACAGATAAATGTTTTTTAAAATATTCTCTTACTAATTCCTAGTAATTGTGATTAATTATGGATCCATTTAATGTGAATAATTATTGTTTAATCATTTTCATAGAAAATTCTGAGGAAAATGAAGCGCGAGAATATAACTCCATATACATGTATTGCTTATTTTGCCCCGTTACTTATGGATGATTATGATGGAAAGTGGTTTCTGTTTTATTGCTCTAATTATTTATATCAAGTTTTTTTTTATTCTTTTATTTAATAATTTATTTAAACGAGTACAAAAAGAAATCATAAATTACATGAAAACATGATAGTTTATGATTTTTTAATAAAAATATTATTCAATGGCTGAGTTTATTGTGTTGTACATTTTTTTATTGTCAGATTATTAGTAAATGTATTCCGACATTATGTTTTGGCGTAATATTGCAATAAATCTCTTATGACTTTTTATTTTAAAATTTATATTGTTTGAAAATAAAAAACAATTGGCTAATGTAATATGAGTATACTAGGAGGTCATTAAGATTTGCTGACCAACCCCAATATTTTAAAATTTCTATCAATTACTCAAATAAGTACTTTAAACTTACTACGGGATTGAAAAGTCTTCTGTTTTTCAGACATCTCATTTTTTTAGTCTAATCTTTCCTGACTGTTAATGGTTGAGTTGTTTTGTTAACATTTCCTTGGCCATATCTGTTGTTAATATTCAAAAACAACCAAACATAAACAAACCATTGAACAAAATTGTAAGGTATGAATATAAAATAATAATAACAGAAATGTATTTCAAGGTGTTTCTTGTAATTTTTTATTTTAAAAAAAATTAAAAAAATTAAAAATCTACTGTAAATATAAAAATAATAAATCCATGTGTATTTCTCGAGTAATCGAGTAAATGAATTCCAAAAAGAAAAATCACTAAAGAACTTTTGAAGCGTGTAAATCTTATAAGGTAAAGAAAAAAAGTAAAAAGTCTTTTGCCCTGGCCCCGAGAATCAAACTTTAACAACTTAATCCGCTATTCATGATTTACAGAAAATAAAAAAATAAAAAATAAATAAATAAGATATAATAATAAAATTACAGAGTACATTGATAAAAATAATTATTATAATTTAATTTTTTTTTAATTTAAAAATCGTATAGAACGGATGGATGGACAAGAAATACTTAAAGAAATATCTACGAAGGTACTTACATTGGTATATGGTTACAAAGAATCAAAACAAATTCATTGACCATTTAATTTAGTCAAACACATAATATTGACCCAAAATAATATATTTACAATAAATTATCAATTTTAATATATAATTAATTCGAATTCTATTTTTTTCTTTTAAATAAATTAGTTGATGTTTTGAATGTAAATGTAATGGAATATTACCCTATAACTACTTAGGTCGGTTAATTTATAGGTCGATTTTCGTGGAAATGGGTATAAGCTATCAATATGGTACTCTGGGGGGATTTATAAATTTAAATTTAATTTGTCTGGTCGATTTTAGACTTCCGATCGTAACTTTTTAAATTGGAAATTAGTTAATTGGATTCGTTAAATTTGAGGTTGAGGAGTATAGTCTAACGGGGTTTTGGGAGAGACATTCAATTAGTCTGTATTATTTTATTTTAGTATTTGT
Organism: Symmerus nobilis; assembly: GCA_027564815.1. Classification (NCBI taxonomy): domain Eukaryota; kingdom Metazoa; phylum Arthropoda; class Insecta; order Diptera; family Mycetophilidae; genus Symmerus; species Symmerus nobilis. Next base: position 11,667 of record JANTOP010004140.1, read on the forward strand.
ATTTAGGATTTCCACTTTTTCAAACTATCGGTGGAGGATATTTAAAATAACAAATTAAAGGTATTTAAAAATAAATTACAATTAACGGGGAATAGATTTTAAATAATTTGGTATCAGTCGGGATAATTTAATAAAAATCGGAAAATCACAAGTAAATTTTGTGAAATTTACGTGAATATTTTATCATTTTTACCGCTACCTATCGCAACGTAAATTATTTATTGAGTTATTTAATCATAATTGGAATATAATAGCAGCGGCGCGCGGTCAACATCTCATATGCGTGCCGTGCCGTGCATGCCGAATATTTTCTTCTGCCGGGGGAAAAAAATGTAAAAACGCAAAAGGTTGCTTTAACAGTTAAGTAAAAATATCTTAGAAAAATCAAGAATTCGTAAAGGATCGCACCGAGAAATTTGTATATCGAATATCACAACAACTGATCCCGATTTCCCGATAATTTTCATCAGATCAAAAAATAAAATGCGATTATGCAGGAAGTTGAGGAAACCAGTTGAGGAAAAATACAAAAATATTACAAAAACTCTGCAAAAACTTAAAAGCTCTCAGAAAGCTTTATTTTCCGAACTTTGTTTTTACGTTCTAAAATCTATTTTCTATCCAGATAACGATCCTTTAATAAAATTTCAAATTTTCCGAAAAAAAGCTTTAAAAATCTCGAAAGCTCATTGAAAGCTTACAATTAAAATGTAATTTTATATAATTTTATACGATTCATTAAATTTATATGAAATATATAATTCTCGCCAGAAAGCTTATCCCAGCTATTAAAAGTTCAACAAAAGCTCGAAGTTTCTATGTTCTAAAATCTATTTTCTGTCCATTAAGGAAATTTCAAATATTTGCAAAAAAAATGCTTAAAAAATCTTAAAAGCTCCTTAAACATTTAATTCCGAAATATAAAGCTTTCTTAAAGATTTTAATTACCCGAAGAGTTTTTTACGAGCGTTTTCGATTTCATTTAACATTTATTTTTAGGTAGATAAAATAGATTTGACAATGATTAAAAAAAAGCTTTGGATAAGCTTTTGGAAGTTTCTAAAAACTCTTTCAGACAATTTTTAATTTCAATGACGTTAAAATTATTGTAATAGGTCATTCATTTTAAAACGTATAAATTTAGAACCAGAAATAGTTTTTAAATGAAAATTTTCAATTTCTCGGAAGGAAAATTAGATTCCATGCTAACTAAAATAATATTTTAATTAAAAGCGTTCTCTGAGCAATCGGAACTTTCTTAATGCCTTAGTAGAATGGGGTGAAAGGGCCACGGGGCGAAAGAGCCATTTCGACTTTTCTCGCTCGTGAAGTTGCCGTTTTACGTGAACAATGCTTATGGCAGTCCGAAAGATTGTCATAAATATGAAGCTGACCGACAAAATGCCTGTCGCAATTTGGGGTAATTTGTTATTTCGGAAAACGCGATCGAACATTTTCATTAACATTTTTAATTATTTTTGTGTGTTTTACGTGTGAAATAAAATCAACAGGTAAGTGAATAAAGAGAAGTCTTGTGCATGCAATGGTAAATTTGGTTTGGGGGTGGTGTTCGTGGTTTATGAATTATCTTGATTTTTCCGAGAAATTTGTCTGTGGACCGAAAGAGTCAAGAGGCAAAAACAAGCGGAAAGAAAACGACAAGAGAAAAAAAGCAGAAAGAGTCACAGCCTGGACCAAGTGGCGTCCGACCCGCACGTTGTCCAGGCGGCCGACGTACAAATGCGATTCCAGCGAATCATCAGATTAATAAAATACAGGAAAAAACCGAAAAGTACCAATTTTGGTCGTTCAAAATAATAAATTCTTATGTTGTTTTCTTCTCAAAAAATATTTATTTGCCTTCTACTATTTACTATTTTTTTTTATTTCCCAGCAGAGCCACTTGGAAGGGTCTAGGACAATAGCTGTAGCTCAGAATCTAGAGGAAGTTGCCTATTTTGGAAAATAGTGGCCAAAAGATTGGGTTATATTTTCCTCGAAGAACGGAACTTCCTATCTCTTCTAGATTCTGAGCTAGCACTCAAGAATCATTACAGAAAAAAAATTTCAAAGCGTATATAATATCATTTATCCGATACGATACCGCAACGTCGATGGTTAGTATAGAAATAGATCGTGGAAAACAAGACTTCGACTTTTTTGGTAGCACCTGTTCATCCCCCTCAAAATTCAACCTAAAGTCGATAAAGAAAAATGAGTGAAATGGTTCAAAGTTATTAAATAAAATAATTTGAGTTAGCAATTTGCAGCAATAAAAATTGGTTACGATTTTGATTAGACCGCACGCCACTGTATTATAGATTAGCCGGATCGCAAAATTATCAAGAAATTTAAATCAAAATGGAACCTTTTGAAAATATACTAAAATCTGAAAATCAAATTATGGAATTTTGATTAATTTTTATGTAATTTCAGATTTACTCGTGATTTTCTCAATTTTCATAACATTTTCTGACACATGTTGTGTGTAGGGGTGGGGCTAACATCCGAGATACCGGGTAATTCTAGTCCAGAAACTAGGGAATTTTATTATTTATTTATTTTCAAACAGATTTTGAAAAGAACCGTAAAATTTCTTGTTCTTGATTTTCTATTTGGAAAATTAAATTCAATTACTAAATCGAATTACTTCTTTATGTGATACTGGGCAGCGGAAATGAAAATTTCGAAATTCTCACAACACAAATATTTTAAATTATTAATTATGTAATTAAAAATGATTCGCTATCCTCGTAATAAGCAAATTATTAATAATTTAATTTTGGTAAAGGATAATTTTACAATCAACTTTTTATTTAATAAAATGACATTAAAATCCGGAAAAAATAAATTTTTATCGATAAACATGTTACATCCTACATATAATAGATGCATCCTCATTATATCAATCTCGCTCTCCGGCAATGACGGAAAATTGACCGGAAAATCGTTTTAAAGCGCATCAACCAAATATAATTCAAATATTACCAGGCCTGTAAAGAGAGTTCAACAAGTAAAGCAATAGAAAAATATGTAATTTTATTATTTCCATTTCCGTTTTTCTTTAATGGTTCGCTTTGCAACTTTTACCGTTCCGGGATAATAAAACGTTGTAAATCACATGTAATATAGATAGATAGAGGGCCTGTTATGTTCTTTCAATATCGTCTAAAGATGTGTATACATCACCTCTACATAAATCATCGACGAGAAGTTAAATTTATTATCTCTTCTGTACCACCGTGCATCACATAATACGGTTTTATTTGAATCAGAATAGAAAGTATCTGTTCCGGAAAATCGATTTTGCCAATTTTATTTATGATGACGTGTGTGGTGGTAGGTTTGGGATGATGACAAAAAGGAAATTTTCTGTATAAATATTATTCTTATTTTCAATTTTCTTTTCGAGGATGGGTAGGGGATGGTCGACAGGATCGATATACTTTAATATAGACAGATAGGTATTGTGACAAAATGAATATGCGCAATTAATTGAAAGGCGATGAATACAAAAAAATAAAAAAAAATATCTTAGAGAAAGAAAATTGGGTTTTCATTCCATCAAATTAAGGTTGGAAAATTTGAAACTGACTTTTCCACTTATTTACGATGTTTTATATTAGGCGGTCGCCAATTATCGAGATATTCACTATTTAAGAAGAGATGGTCCAAATTTGTTTCTTTTTGTTGGTATAGTCCTAGTTTATAGCTTTAACATGAATTTAGGTCTAAATTATATGGAATTCATTTAAGGTTCATTTGTGGTCGAGTGACCATATTTTATTGAATTAACCGAGATATTTCATCCACATATGTCCATCCAATGAAAATATGATTTAATGGACATAAAAATATATAAATTTTAATTACACAAAATAAATTATAAAAGTTTTTATTTAACTTTAAATTTATATTTTTCTGGTCGTTAACTTTGTTGTTAATTAAAAATTTAAAATCAAATCTATTGCGGTTATGATTCTTTTTTCTTTAATTATCGCGTTAATTTATCATAAATAATTCGACGACCAAAAATTTCAGAATATTTTTTTTTGCTTAATTAACAAATTATCGGTTGATTGATTTTATACGTATATTTAATTATAATGAATTATTTTTTAAATAAATTTACTTGGTAATCAATTAATTATTTATTTTATTTAATTAATTAAAATATATTTAACAAAAGGAAAAATAATCCCAAAAAACCAAAATCGACCAGGTACAGAAAATCCTCGATTTATGAATGTGATTTTCAATGCATCCCAAATACAATTAACTGAATACTCTATTTTACATGCCATGTGCCAGATTTTTTATTTATTATATTTATTTTCTCCTCATTAAATTTATTAAAGTGATTGAACGTATTTACATACGTCACGGCTACTGTACGCCAACCACGCTTTTATTATGGTTTTAAAAAAATGGTAATAAGAGAAGAAAAACACGGAAAGATTTATAGAATGATTAAACGTATGTAAATAGAGTATTAAAAGAAATAAACTCATTAAAAAATTCTTCGAAAATTCAATTCATATGGATTGATTGATAACAAGAAATAGTTCATGACATCTTGTATATCAACAATTGCGAAATATTAAAATTTAATAGTTTCTTTTCCTTTTTATATAAAATTATTGTCATCGTATAGTGAACCGTCGTTTTTCCACCATACATCTTTTTGTTTAGCGTGATGATTTAATCTTAATCACTGTTAATTATTTTTCATAGTAAAAGAAAATAAATGTAGGTAATCGTTAAATTTACAGGTGACATCAGACCTTTTTATCAGATAAGTCTTGTCATTTTCATTTTGGTTTGTAAAACGATAGAAATTATATAAATGTTTTCATTTCATTCCTATACTAGAAAAACCAACCAAATTTAATTTTAAAAAAATATATCAAATATTTTAAGACCCCGGTAAAGGAAAATATTCATTATCATCCACTGACCACTAATTGAGTAAATCGTAAAAATAATCTTTGAAATGCAATGGAATTACTTACACTGGTGGATGACCGGGGCAAGAAACGAACCGATTCATAGACAGAATATATGAGGAAATACATAATGTATGCAATGATATTAATATAATTATAATTAATTACACCTCATCCTATATTTACACGATAATTGGTTCCCCGAGAATCAGTGCCGTGCGGTCAACATCTCCATAAGCTGTGCAGAATTTTATATTTTCCTGGGCTGGAAAAAAATGTCAAAACGCAGAAAGTTGCTTTGACAGTAAGGTAACAATACAAAAATTAATTACTTCGGAAAAGTTCAAATTTATCTAAGAAATATCAGAAATTTGTATAGGGTCGCATCGAGAAAATTGAATATCGGACATCGCGACTAGAGATGGCAATCCCGGGATCCCGAAATCCCGGGATTCCGTACAATTCTGTGAACCCGAAATCCCGGGATTAGAATAAAATATTCCCCGGGATTTCGGGATTGATTTAGTCTATTATTTATTCCAAAAACTTAAATCCATTGCTTTGGTCTTGCCATATAATATAATAGTGTACATAATATGTGTCCAGCTTATTAGGAAAACAATTTGTTTCTTTCATTTTCTTGATAATATAGAATATAAGTTCTAAAATTCGAAAAGGAAATGGCATTCTTTGAAAGTGGAGGTACAAGAGGTGATCATCTTGAAAAGATTATATGACTTTTTATTGTCAATTAAGCCAACTAGTGTGGAATCTTAATGGGCGTTTTAAGCTGCCGGGTATATAAACTCAAAAATTTGAAATCGACTTTGTGAGACAACTATCGATATATTGGGTTTTTTGAGATCTTATTTCCAAAAATGAAATTTATTACGTTACGCTTACGCATAAAATTTATAATATTATTTTAAT
>JANTOP010004151.1:0-17541 GCA_027564815.1 Symmerus nobilis
CCCCCCCCCCCCCCCTCCCTTATCCGGACAAAACAAATAATCTAATTTCAATTATTAAGTATTCATGTTGAAATTGCCATTCAATCATAATTTTTCGTTAGCTTTCAACTGCAGATTGGTTGAAAAGCGAGCAGTTCATGTAGGGATTGGTGGATGTGGCATATCACCTTTATGATATTTCAGAGTATCGATCTATCTATGGTCAATAATCATTAGGCTATGAAAACCGCTTAAATGTAATACTAATGAACTAAGCTATTTATGTGTCCACATTCAATTGAATTATTTATTATTTATTATTGTCATTCGGACTGGCATCCAATTTATATGCCAATTCACCTAATAATTTCGACGTTGTAATAAATAAACCAAATATACTAATAATTATTATTATAATGGTTTAATGACTATTGTAACTTAATATAAATTGAATGAAATAGTCGATAGCTTTCATTGACTTCTCTGTTTTCTGTCAGAAATTGTTCCAAAAAAAAATGGGTCTACATAAAACCATAATAAAACTAAAATTATATGGTATTTTTTTCTGGATCCTAGACTGTTTTAGATTTTTTATCCGATGAAAAGAGTATGTTTAATGTTTTCATTAAATGTTTATATTAAATATTTTTATTATTTACTTGGGCATTTATTCCTTTCTTATTATCTTAAACTGTGTTCGAATTTAATCACTTTTCTTATCTCTTTCTCATACATATTAAATGAATTGAATTTACCATTAAATTATAATATGAAAGCCATTAAAAAACTGTTAGAAAAATAATCCGTTAATAAAAACACCATCGCTTCCTTACTAATTCTACTGTTAGCGGAGTATAGTATATAGGGAGGCTGATAAGATTACGTAAGATATCTCTTCAATTTTTCTAATAAATAAAAATAAGCAAAAATTTTCCGCATCATGAAATATATCTAATCCTGTAAATATATCTCATGGGATTTTAGCAGCCAATGATGTTCCCGTTAATGTTTTCCTATACAATGTCGTTATAAGCTTACTAAGTAAGTAGGAACGGTTTTAGAGTGAGAATGGGAATTAGGTCCTCGATAAAACATTAAATATTTAGTTTTATTTGATATTTTATCGTCCAATAGAAATCGACAAATTTCAATCATTTTCAAGAGTTTTCCTTTTATTTTTCTAACTTTTCAATCATTAAAAATCTATTTCGATCCTTAAGTGTCGTAGTAAATCTTTCCTTGATTGGTAGTAGCGAAACCGACCTTATAATATCTCTTCTAAAATATTTAATGATTTATATCAATTCCTTTGACTTTTATATTCGTTTTTCGATTTTTTTCGATTACAAATATTCAGATGGTGAAGCAAATTTCTCTACTGAAAGTTGAAAAACATCGTTTCAATTTCCATCGTGTCCTGGTATCGTTAGAAAAATATTAGAGAAAAAAATAATAAATGTTGGTTCAGCGATATAATCGTGATGGAATCGAATTTCTCTTTATGGAAAAATGTGTAAAACATTTTCTTTTACTTTCGATTTGTTTTCCCAGATAAAATTTATGAGGTGTTCTGCATATGACTATCAAGGAGAAATTATCTAAAGAACCATCTTAAAAGTCCTACTTTCCATTGTAGAAATGTACAGATAAGAAAAATCGTTATGGCGACATGAAAAATTCATTTCGGTTTAATTTTTTCTCTCCTTCCTTTTGAAAAGTTTTTCAATTATTTTTCTTAATTTTTTTTTTCATTTCACCCATTAATCCTTAAATTAAGTCCCTTTTAATGTTATTCACGATTTTATCACTCCACCGACTCTTATTTTTTTTTAATAATCAATTTACTTAGTTTGGACAAAAAGTGGAATGATCCTTATTTAATCCTTTCTCCAATCTTCATCCATCCGGGCAATGAAACACCAAAATTTCATAAGTGGTTCAAATATATGGGGAAACTTAATTTTCATATCCATTGTGGAACGAATGGAAAATGAATGAAAATCGCACAAATAAATTCGGAAAAATTAATTTTCCTAATTAAATGAATCCTTTAAAAATAATTGCTTTGTATGGAAAAACAGGAATAAACAATAAGAAAATTGCGTATACAAGGACAACAATGGATAAATTTTCCTGCCGATATACATTCATCAAAACATTGAACCGGGACCGGGGACGGTGAAATGTCTTTTTTCCCTTTTTTTTTGTTCTTGTACAATGAAAAATTATTTTCCCGCTGGTATACAAATATGGGAAAATGAATTACTAAACTAAACAAACAAAAGGTTTCTCTTAATTTTCGGGGTATCCCGTGACACCCACGCTCCTCCTTAATTCATTATTGTTCTCCTTGTTCGATATAGATACGATAGTAGGAAAAGTTTGAAATCACCAGGTACCTTTTATTCGGTATATTCTATAGAAAGAACAGATCTGTAGTTAGTACCAGCAAATTGATTGGTCTTGATGATAAATCGAGGACATAATCACATCGGAGACATAAAAGAAATATTTGTAGAAATTGTATGCCGTGATTGTCTCCAGGTCAAATGCTGGACATGGAAGCGTACTTAGCACGTATTCAAACAAGGGCTTGTAATAATATATTTATATATTAAATAATACATTTGTTTATGTTTTTATTTATATATATTTATTAAGTTTTAAAATGCTATAATTTTTAATAATTTTATTAGAATAAAATACAAAATAAAAGAGCACTTAAATCAATTATTAACCACTTAAGGAGGGCGATACATGTTTTTCAGAGGCTTATTTAAAAGGGAATTCAGTGTGTTTATTCATTATATATTAAAATACAAGAATCAGATTTTTATAATTTTTTTTTCAAAATGGCCGCCGTAGTAACTAATCTCCTGAGACCCTCGCGGCGAAAGGCATCAAATCGGCGGTATTTTAAGCTTCTGTTTAAGCGATCTGAATTCAAAAATTCTGGTTTGAGCATGTTCATAAGACATGTATCTTCTAGTTGAACCAATAAAAAAACAGAAAAGTCAAAAAATCGTAAATTGGCACGCCACAGAAAAAAAATCCGATTCTCACCTTTTTTCGATGGTTTTTGGGTCAAAAATGGTAATTTTTGAATTTTTTTTGGTATTTTTGAAGTTCAACTAGAAGCTAATACTATATAGAAGACGTGTGCCAAATTTCATAAGAATCGGTTGAGAACTTTTTGAGTTATCTTGCCCGCCAATTTAAAAAAACTAGTTTCGAGAAAAACGCGTTATGATTATTGCGACTTACCAACTAGTCAGCGATTCCAGTGATTCGACTTTTTTTATTGTTGTACTTATTATAATAAATAGGATATACTATATGCTCGCACTATATACGGAACCCACAATACTCAATGCAAGTAACGAAAATATGTTACCATTAAAGCTACCAAGTAAATAGGTACTTCCCCGAAATGAGACATTCCCGCCTGTATTACGCAAATTTCCGGTAGATAACCACATATAACAGCGCCCGTGACATATACGGGCAATTGAAAATCTGTCGGAATCAGTCGCCCGTGACATACATGGCGGCCTTAAGTGGTTAATTTTGGGATATTCCGGAGGCTAAGAACTGCCTCCGTAATATCCCAAATTTAATTTGTTTTTTGTGGTATTGTTGTTTAATGTGGGTTTTTTCTGACCTTGATGGGGATCCGTCAAAAATATATTAAAACTTCTCATTACTAGGAGCTGGATTCCAAGATGAATCTCCTGAATCTCCGAAGATTAACGTCCGATTTTAAAAATTCTTTCTTTCTCAGAACCTATTCAAGGTTCCATTAAAATTTATTTAAAACTTCCCATTTCTGGGAGCCGGGTTCCAAGATGAATCCCAGAAATCCCAAAATTTATTATTCGATTTGAAAAATGTTTTTTTTGTTGGAACCCACTTATGGTTCTATTAAAACTTAGTTATCACTTCACGTTCCTAGGAGCCAGGTTCTACGATGAGTTCCAGAATCTCTGAAGATTACCATCCGATTATAAAAATAATTTTTTCCGTAGAACTAACTCGACATCCCATTAAAATTGATGTAAAACTTCTCGTTCCTAGGAGGCGGGTTCCAAAATGAATCCCAGAATCTCTGAATATTATGGTATACTATTAAAAACAGTATTTTTTCATTCAATTATCCATTAAAATTTATTTCAATGTTCTCTTTCTCAGGAGTAGAGTTCAAGGATGCATTCCAGAATTTCCGAAGATTACCGTCGGATTTAAAAATCATCTTTTCGTTAGAATCCACTCGAGGTACAATTAAAATTTATTGAAAACCTATCGTTGGTAGGAGAGGAATTCTAAGATGAATCCCAGAATCTACAAACATTATCATCCGATTTTAAAAATATTTTTGAACCAGATAGCCCACCATAGGATCACCTTGGAATAGTATCAAAAGTTCAATATTTTCTAGAGTTTTTGCGGATATACATATGAGCTACCAGTTAATGCCGTGGTGTAGAATATTGCCGCTTAGCTATCGATATCTCAAATATTGTACTTTGATAAGATGGAAGAAACATTTGAAATTTGAAAATTATTCGAAGATAAAATTTTTCCTTCGAACTACTTAAAAATACTTTAAAATTTGCTATTTGTTTGCTACATTTCTTATTTAGGATATTTTAGAGTCTTATCAGGTAATTTTAATCGCGAGGGCCTTTTAATCTATAAGAGCTTTTATTGACATATAATTGTATATTGTGTGTATAATTGTGTATATTTGTATTAGAATGACTATTAATAGATCAACCGGTGCACCTATATCATTTCATTAATTTCAATTATTTTAAGGTCTAATAGACCTACTGTCCTAGCGATCTAATCTAATTATTATGGTCTGATAGAGGTAATGACATAAATACCAGAAGGGGTTATATTTTTAAAATTATTCCAAAAATCGATTTTTGATAAATGAAATCGAAATCTTTCAAAAAAATATCTGTAACTTCGTGGAAAACTTGAAATTTGAAAATTTCATTCTCGATTTATTTAGGGAATGGTTTAATATGGGTCATAAAATAAATTCCTTAAAAGGTTTTCTAACAAGTTATATTTTTCAAGTAACGTCAAAAATTGATATTTATCATACGAAAAGATTTTTCGAAAATCTTCGATTTTGCTTGTAATTTCATTACTATACAAATCTAATTTTCTAAAAACTTTCTTCGGATCGTAGAAAATATAATAACACAGAATTATTCTGAAGTAATCAGGTGACGAAATTAAATTATCAAAATTAAAAAATAATCAGCCCCAAATTTTGGTGATGGTTTCCGTGGAGCGAATTGTTTTATCGTAATTTTCCAAAAAAATATCTGTTACTCGTGGAAAATTTGAATTTTCAGAATTTCATTTCGGATTCATTTAGGGGATGGTTTAATATGGGTAATGACCTAAATACCTTAATGGGTTATCTAACAAGTTATATTTTTAAAATTATGTTAAATAGTCATATTATCATATTAATCATCATCATCATAATATCAGATCAATATTAACATAAAAATATCCTTTATTATCGGGACCGTTCTAAAGAAAAACAGATTTTACGAAAATTTTTCTTCGAAACGTGGACAATTTAATGTTAAACGTGGAAATGTTCCTAATAAATAATAAAGAAATATACCAGAATTATTTTTTAAAATCAATCCCCTAAATTTTCAATCATTTTTCAATTTATAACAATTTATAAACAATTTTATATAATAACTTTTTATAAAATGTTATAGTGTTCTCATTGATAGCAAATCTTGTTCCGACTCTGGTCTTTTCGGTGGTAATATTTAACCTGAAAAAGAATTTAATTAATAAAAAATATTTTTTTTCATTACTTCATTATTTCTAAATCACTTACTGCGTAAAATCGATTCCAAATAATTGCAGCTTTAATAGGCGTGTAGCTATTAAGATAAACCTAGAATTATACCTGCATACCCTATACCAAAAGCATCTGAATGGAGTTCATACAGATTAAAGACTTTGCATGAGGGTGTATTTAAATACTAATTTTCCAATCGCTTTTCTTTAATTACAATTAAATTTACATTTAAGACCAATCTCGTTAATAGCAACCCCTTAAATAGCTACCGAACGATAGACTCGATATTTCAATTATATAGGTCAACTTATGTACTTTTTAATCTGATATTGTGTAACAAATAAGTGGAAAAATTTAACCCCCTAACAAAAACCATCCCTCTAATAGTCGATCCAATTAAGTGATTTATAACTGAATTTTAATTACCCAAATCGGATTTGTTTCGTAATAAAAATGGAGTATAAGTATAACTTGCGTCAGTAATGATTTTGGTTGCTGTTATGGGAATACTCTGGTATAAGGTACTGAGTTTATAGAACAGTTATTATTTATTACAGCTTGTCCTTGGTTTGCAAAAATCGATTCGATTTACAACAATTAACAATCAATATTTTTTCCTAGAAATTTATTGATTTTCTCTACGATTCCATTTTATAAAAATTCTCTCTTTAAATATTTTTTTTATTAAAAATTGTAAGTTTCTCGTTTAAAAGTGAAATACATATATTTTAAAGCTCCCAATCCAAACAAGAGTATAACAATACGAATTGTATTGTCATTATTTTGGGGTAGGTATGCTTCTTTGCGGAATGGAAATATTTTATTCATCGTATGGGCTATTCATAGAAAATATCCCCATTTTAAAAAATGGAGTTATTTTGGGTGTTATTTGTATATTGTATACCGTATAAATGGAAGCAATGTAAATATTTATTCTACTGAAGATATGTAAAAAAGTAAGGAATGGAGCTTTGAATATTGTATGCGAGAACATGAAAAAATAGACAAAAATAGAAAAGAAAAATAAACCGGAATTATTGTTTAAGTTTATTTCTCGATTGAGAGTTTTATTCGGTAAATTTCTGTTTTCACAAAAATTTTCAATGATGGTGGTTACATGCGATACGTATTTTATGGTAGTTCCTTATAAATAATTCCATATAATTGACATAAATCTAATGCTGCATGTAAATTTAAATAGTTTTCCGTTCTTTGTTTGACAAAATAGAAAACTTTTCCACGAGAAAGAAATACAAACTTGAACTGAATATGCATTTAATAGAAGATCGTTCGCATCTAATTAAATTCTTTAATATATTCTAGACTAGAATAATATTTATGAGAAGAAATGGATTGTCAAAACAAAGAATCTAATTTTGACTCACTATATACAAAAAAAAACCCATCTACGTATATATCCCCCTTTGGTGCTAGACGGTGGGAAGCTCTGTTCTATATAATTTAGTTTCTCGTGGGAATTATGTTTTAAAACAAAACAAAATTTAATAAATCATTTAAAGAAAAACGATGATTTATTTTCCCGGCACCATTATTACAACCTCTTGACAAAAATGAAATGCGAATAATTTGGGGTAAAATAAGAAGTTGATAAAGTTCGGTTAGAGGAAAGGTTTTCTGGAATAATAAGCATGAATATTAAAATGTCAAAAAATGTGGATTTCGTAATAAAGTTTCTCTGTTTAGCTTTTAATTATTATCTCTTATAAATGGGACCCCCCCCCCCTGGATCCCAATATCTACCCCTAATTAACAACATCGAGAAAAGAAAACAACAACAACAACAAAGCTAGTCTTACATTGTCTATTTATAATGTTTACGCGCACAATTATATTGAGCCAACATCCCGCGAAAAGATAAAAAGTTTTTCATTGGAAAACTATACAAAGGAAAATGAAAGAAAAATAATGAGAGAAGAAACCCCGAAAACTATACCCAATATGAATAAGAAAGTTTTCATTTCGTATAAAAGACAACTAATTCCTTATGTTTTTGTTTGAAAGTTTTTCTTCCACTTATTCCAGCCCTTATCCCACACCAAATGCTTTATGCTTTCTTAACTTCTCGATTTTCTATTTTTCTTCTTAGGTTTTATTATGAGAAAAACCCCAAACCGAAATAAGAAAGCGACTGTGACATATAAAATTGCATTAAATATGCATGCCAAGAAATTATTTGCAAAACGTGTTAATAGAATTGGCATCGTATATATAAAATTGAATGGGAATGGTCGGGGTGGTATTTGGAGAAGGTAGTTCAAAGCACTTTGTTGTTGGTAATTTTTGTAAAAAATCGTAAAACCGAAATAATCGCGCTAGTCAAGGTTTACGTGTATACTTAATATACATATGTAGTTTATTTGTAGGTTCTAGAATGGGTTTTCTTTTGAATGTTTTGTCACCTAAAATCTAACCTAATTGAATTCTAACTGAAATCTTGAACTTTCTGGGAAACAATGAATTTTTTCTTTGAAAATATGTAATTCAATAAGAACGTCCAAACTTAATGCCCACCAAAATTCGGGGGTTAATTTATATATCTCTAATTTATTTTGAAATTTCGATAAATTAATTTAGTTATTATTTATTTGAGAACAAATCAACGTAATTACATTTTTCCATCCCGAAGAAAATTAGGAATTTTGGGAAATTTATTATTCATTCAAAACGGTCCAGAGAATTGATGATTTTTATATTAATTCTTATTTCGTCGAGAAACAACCTCGAAAATAATAAGATTTCTTTAACATTGATTTTAACATCATCTTAAAAATATAACTTGTTAGATAACCCCTTAAGGTTTATATGACATTAGCTCAGGTAGATCATCCCCCAAATAAATCCTTACATAAATTTGGAAATTTCTAAATTTCGGAGAAATTATGTTGTTTATTTGTTAATTTCAAGAAATGGATTTGTTCATTACTTATTTGAGAATAATTCTGTACAATTAGATTTTTCCCATCCAGAGGAAAATATTTGGAAAATATTTATTTAGCTTCGAGACGGTCCCGAGAAACCGAAAATTTCATGCAAATTTGTGATTTCTGTAAAAAATCTTATTTAGTCGAAAACAACCTCGAAATGATTAAATTAATAGACTATTGATTTTTGACGTCGCTTTAAAAATATAACTTGTTAGATAACCTCTTAAGATTGATATGTCATTACGTCGAGTAGATTATCGTAAGTAAATCATTACTTAAATTATGGAATCTCAAATTTTCGGGGGTGTTATGAAATTTTTTTAAAAATTTCCCCATTTTTAAGTTACGTCCAATTTTAACCTCCAACAAAATTCGGAGGTTGATTTTTTTTTTTATTTGGGGAAATAAGTTTCTTTTCTTGATTATTTATTTTAAAACATTTTTGTGTAAGTTGATTTTTCTTACCCAAAAGAAAATTTTTGAAAATTTCACAATTTACTCAAAACTGTCACGAAAGAAACGAAAATTAAGAGCAAATCGATGATTTTTTCGAGATTTTAAGTAAAATTGGAATATAGAGAGATTTCATAAAACAACTTTTAAAATTTTTACATTATTAGTTTGATACTTTCTGGTAAGTAGGACTGAAGATTAGATTATTTGGTACAAGCTTATTGCATATATTTATGTCCTTGGTTTCGGAACTCTATGCCTATTAATTACAGCCGGATCTCTATAATTACCTCACCTTTTCGGTGAAAAATTAATACGGAAAAACAAGCTAAATTAAATCCTTTATTTCTAATTTTCTCAGATCTCTTATTTAATTTACATCTGCTTTTTATTTCAGTGGAAATTACCGGTTGTCGTCTAGCTTTCCCTTAGAGGCGAACAATAAAAAAGTAACACTTTGCTACAAGAATAAAAAATCCTCTCGATGGGGAGTTTTTAACTAATAAGTGACTGAAAAAAAAAGAAAATGGAATAAATTCTTTACATTTTCCGACGGGTTAGTTGAAAGACGAAAGAAAAGCGGAAGAAAAGTCTAAAAGGATTACAATAAATAAAAGTTAAATGTAATGAAGAGTTGTTTGTGTAAAATTCAAATAATTTCATGCTTTTCTTATTTATTTATAATTTTCTTTTTTATTTTCCAGCTTTTTCTTCCATCCATACATTCTGCTGCTCTATTTTCTTTTTCGAATTATTATGATTGCACGTGAAGAGGTGGTACATCACGATAACGGGCCATAAATTCATAAAAAAATTATTTCAACTTTTTTCCTTTCTGGCCAATGTTGGAACCGTCCAAATGGTGACTTCTTTCCTATAAAACAAATATTATGATTTTATAATTGGATGAAAGGAAGTCTTAGGAGTGGGATGGAAATTAAGAATCGGTCTGTTGAAAAATTAACTAATTAATGAAACGGTAAATCAAAAATTTCGCGTGACAACGATTATTGATGGTAAAAGTTGGGTTGGAATATTATAGAACAGTCAATAGTCCTTAAATAGATATGCCCAGAATAACTCGAAGTCTTTGTATAATATCAAACATTTTGAAATTAACTTTTAACTTTTCTACTCTTTAAGCAAAATTAACATAGGACTGTTCATTTTCTATATACATAAGTAGCCGCGCCTTATTTAATCCATTCAAAAGTATACATTTATGTATATATCAAAATTAAAAATAGCATTCACAGTATTATTTTATTCTCTATAAAATTCCTTCGGTTACCAGATACGTTCTATCTGGAAAATATCCTTGGACAAAATGTCCCATTTTCATTTCTTACCGAAATGGATAACATTAATCAATTTATTGTAGGAGGAAGTGGTTACCCTAATATAAACTTTATTCCTTTCGTATATTTTATGGATATCCTTATGTTCTGAATTTTTTTTTCTTTCTTGAAAAGGGTTAGGTTAAATGAAGGGTCATTATAACGGGCGAAGATAATAATAATTATTTTATTTGAATAAATTATTTCATTATCCGTAATCCAATGTTGTAATGGGTAGAGTGTATTAAGGATAAATATTTTTGTTATGAATCGGTAGGTATATGGGGAGAGATGGTTGTATAGTATCGTCCAGGAGGATTATGAATGGGGGCGTTGTGAGTAATACTATACTAGTATTTTCTCGTAGAATAGATTGTGTAAGGATAACAACAATTAACTTCAAAAGTTTGGGTATATAGTTGAACAGCATAGGTTTTTGTAATATGATTTTTTTCCGTCATCATCCTTGAACGAATCTGTTATATAATCCGGATTATAAGTTTATTGAGATTTTCTTCTCTTCCCTTCGATTGGGCAACCCCGTTAAATAGTCGATTACAATGCATTGCTAAATAGAAAATTTGAATCCCACGTGTCACCTGATAATTTGAAAATTCGTAATTGAATCATAATCAATGATGCCATTTACTTGGAAAATTAATATTTAATCCCAAAAACTAATTTCTACATTTTCATAATGAACTGAAAATTATTTATGTTCATAGACGGATGTAGTATAGACTTATTAGGGATTCGCATTTTTGATAATAGCCAAAAATTGGTAGATGTTTCATTATGAATTTTCCGCCCTTTCAATAGTCACATGTATGAAGGGGGGCGGGGGAATATAATTTTCCACTATTTAATTATAATTGACACATTTGAAGTCTATAGGATAGAAAATCTAATTATTGTTTATTATATTGTAATATTAATACAACAATATTGATATTGATTAGATTGTCCCATTACCGATTGGAAAATGGTAGCAAATTTGATCCATAATTTTCATGATTTTATGGGAAAGTCGGGAAGTTTGATTTTTATCTCAATTTTCATAAAAACCGAAGAAGTCGTGAAAATTCATAGAAATCTTGTAGAAAATGATAAATACCGTGAGAATATCTGGATTGGAATTAAGGGAAAAATCAGAGAAAATTTAGACAAATTCAGGAGAGCTAGGTAGGTAAATTATTAGGTAAATTCGGGAGAAAGTATGAACAAATTAGATAAATTCCGCAGGGATATTTTCACTTAGTAGGCTCTTTGATTGCAAATAGACTCATGGTCATGACGCCGTGCAGAAATCTAATAACGATTCATATATCTTTTGTTTGAATACTACATAATACTCAATACTAATTATCTAACTTATGTGCTATTCATCGATCTGCATGTTTTCTATAGCCTTTCAATCACCACCACATCTCAATTCATTATTTAAAATGATGATATGGAATACTTAATTAACCATATTTCTGGTATAGAAAACATAAAGGAACCCGGAAAAACTGATTTAGGAGCGATTGGGGAAGTATGTGGACACTAAACCCATGAAATTTGTTTGACTTTACGTTTTTGATTAGTTTAAATGAAATTACTTAATCTAAATGGATATGGGGGACTAATACATGGGGGGTTGTTAAACAGTGAACAATTTAAAATATTGATAAATATTAAAAATTGTTCACTGTTTGACAAACGGTTGTTCACTGTTGAAAATGAACTGCCCCAATGTACCCTAATAAATCAGAATATCAAAACAAAATAGAATAAAAGGTGAAGGAGGAAAAATATACAGAAAATACGAACATTAACCTTTATGAACCTGTAAACGACAGCCTTAAAAAAATATATCCTAAAGGTAAGATAATGATTAATGAAAAAATAAACGATAGAAAATCGTGTATGGATTTTTAAGGGGTGGTACGTTTGGGAGGAGCGTATTAATTTCAAATTAAAATGAAAAAAATACAAAAAAGACTATGAGAAAACTGGTGGGTACACAAGGATACTTGTTGAAAGATCAAAAGAAAATGAAAATTAGCTGTTCCTTGGGTTTTTATCCCGCTTCTCCAAAACCTACTCGCATTGCCCTTTTCCAGCTTTATTTATTCTTTTCTTCCACGACCTTTTCAAAGATTGAAATGAGGATGAAAAAAATAGACATCCATTTACACACATATTTTTCTTTGAATATCCCTATTATTCTCCTTAGTGGTTGTGGGAATTTCTTGGTCATTTAACAGGCTCAGTAATTAATTTTCCATTAAAAAAAATTATTGAATGATAGACTTGAAAAGGTTTTAATTTCAACAGAATTAATTAGGTTCCTTTTTTCTTTTTTCTCAGTCAAAAGAATGTAAACGTAATCCACTCTTTTCTATCTATAAGACAGCATTTATGATAAAATAAAAAGATTTAAGGGAAATTAGAAAAACATATCCTTTATTGGATAGATTTGAAAGTAGGGCAAGTTGATTATTTCTCTATCGACATATAATATTTATTAAATTAATTATATTAAATTAAAATCATCGCATCTCCTTTAACAGAATTATTTATTTAATCGGTTTAGTTAATTTTTATTTTTATTTAATTATTAAGTAGGTATTCCTTAAAAATAAATTTATGTCTAGACTTTCAGTTGGTAAAGTATCTTTTACATTTTACGATTGAAGTTATTGTTTCCATAGTAAGTATTTAATATTGTTTCCATAGTAAGTATTTAATATTTTAAAATATTCATATTATTCAGTGTCGTTAAAATTTTAAATATTATTCTAGATATATATCACCAAGAAATTACCATGTCTTCCATCAACCATCAGGTTCTATAGGCGTCAAATGTTGCGAAAACAGACAACTGCTGAAGAAAACGGCATCTAAAATAAGGAAACTATATATAGATTAGTCATTTTGTTGTATAGAAAATATCCTTTCTAAGAATTTTTGGGGGGAATAAATTATGTACAAAGTGACTAGACGTTGAATAAAAAAAGAAAAATATTTCCATATTTAAATTCTCGCCTAATTAACACCACCAACCACCGAACACTGTATATGGAAAACTTTCTCATTTTAAATTCGAAACTGTCGAAAACTTTGGTCCAACTGACTAAATAAAATTGGTCAATACAAGGGAAAGTTGGGTACAGTACTTTTATATAAAAGATTATTCTTAAAAATAGTAATACCCGCCCCCGGTGACCATCCCTTAAATACAACATAAGTTGGGAGCGACGAACCGAGAAATACACTCAATAGAGAAACTTTGTTTTTATAAACTTGTTTGTAGATTTTTTTTAATATTGGGGCTACTGACATTCTATACTTACAAATAAATCTCGAGCTCCTTTACCAACCCCACCAGGATTGAAAAGTTTTCGGTCATCGAGGAAAAAATATCTGAAAGTTTATTTTTATAAAGAAAATTATCTGTTGGCCAGACCATTGGCGTAACTACTTTAAATTTATGTAAACATTTTTTTTTAAAACTCTGATTATATAGATAGTCAGGGACGAAATTTAAAATTAACAAGTCTTGGGGATATGAGAAAAACACTGACCACTATCCAATTAAAAATTACCATTAAATTAATACAAAAGGGTAAAGGTCAATGAAACGTAGGATAATTTTGATAAAATTATCCGGCAGTAAATAAAATAAGTTAGCAGTTAAAAATTGAGTTCTGACTGTTTGACTCAGGTACTTCGGTTTCTCGATAATGAACAAATGTAATTCCAGGCCATGTCAATATGTATAAAATGAAGTCCCCAATTCAAAGCATTCCTTGAGCTTTTAAATTTTCTGGAGCTTTTGTAGGAACATTTTAGATTTGATTAAAATTTAATTTGGATTGGATTTAGATTTCATATCGTATAAAATTTAATTCTAAACTTAAAGCTTTCCCCGAGCTGTAAAACTTATACAAAGCTTTCGTCGTAATATTTTGTGGTCCGCTCCAGTAAAATTTTTTGAATGGAAAATAGGTGTTAGCTTCAATAAAATTACATCCCAATTCTAAAGCATTTCTTGAGCTGTTAAGCTTTTGTAGAGCTTTTGTATAAAAATTTCAGATTTGATTAAAATTTAATTATTCGGATTAGAATGAAATTTTACTTGGTATACAATTTTATTAAAAACAGAATGCTTTCTTTAAGCTCTAAATTTTAAACGGAGCTTTAATAAAATTTTTACAGCAATTTCTATTTCAAAAAAAAAATATCGGGCAAGTCAAGAAAATTTCCGGGTGAAATTGAACAGGGAAAAATTGAAAAACCTAACCGGTTCCGACTAGAATTCTAATAAATTCTGTAGGAAACATAATTTGGATGTTACCACTTCCGGATTTTTTTTAAACCTCAAACGAAATTGGAAACACCAAGTTTTCCAAGTAAATGGGGTGCGATAAGAACAAATAATTTCTTTTGGAATGGGATTGGTATATACGGAATGGCGATAATCTTAGCTTTTCTTATTTGTTATAATAGAAAATATTAGTTTATAAAATAAGACGGAAACATTTTCTTAAGAATTATTACACGAATACTTCTTGTTCGATTTTCCATCCACCCTCCACAAAAGGAGAGCTCTCCTCGATTATTTCTTATTTATTAGGTCGAATCTTATAGAGTATGTTGGATGGTTAAAAGAAATCTTCCCAAATGGGACTGAAAAGTCAGAAGAGTTCCAAACCATTTCATTTGAGGAGAATGAAAATAAGTAATTTTACAACTATAGACGATTATATTAAATGGGATGATTGCTGGGCACTTATCTATGTTTACTGGGGAAGTTAGTAAGATAACCATTAGGTCTTTCTTTGAAATCATTATTAGGTCAATTTTCATTTATTACATTTTCTTTTTTTTTGATCAATGATAAATCGATTGTTTGTATATTTTCCTTATTATATGTATAGTTGGTGTCTCACATTTTCATTTAGGATCAAGGAGGGAAATAGAGGGAAAATTGTTACGCGATGTAAAAGAACATTTTGACCATTTATTATGTGGTAGTGGATTGCATAGGGGATGGTATACACTCGTATGTGTGCTTAATCGTCAGTCGATTGCTTCTTTTTCTTGGCTGTTTGAACTTGACTTGAATTTATGGTGGTCAGTAATGAGATCAGAAATGTCATATAAATCTTACGATAATCTTAAGAAAATATTTCTATTCTGGGTGATTTAAATCCTTCTTGTTGAACAGTGGTGATATTAAAAAAGGTAATTTAAGGAAAGTAATATTTACTTTAACAGAAGAAATATTCCAAGAAATATGTAATGGAACTTTTTGAAATAATTCTTCAATGATAATAATTATAACTGCTGGTTCTTAGCCCACATATCCAACCCACCTGAATTAATTTTTTAGAGATCAAACTTTCTAGCTCAATAAATTGCCATCACCAAAACCTAATTATTTTATTAACTTATTTAGGGATTTAGGGATTTCAATCTACCGATCCAATTTTATATCCTTTAAGAATATATGTACCAATTTTCAGAAATCTAGATTAAAAAATAACGGGATTTTAAATAGTTTTCGTGAGGTAAGTCTGCAATAACTAAATGAAGCAAATAAATAACAATGTCTCTAAATATTAAGGGCCGCGTCTTCCACACAACAGGGCCCTCTAGGGCCCGTAAAACTTAGGGCACGAATTATGATATTTAATAATCCAATTTTGGTTTTATCTTTTGGTTATATTGGTATTATAAAATTCTATTTAATGCTTAAAGAAATCGCCGACTCTTAAATAAATATATACGGAGCTTTTCTCGGAGCAATTTAAGTTCCGCTGCAGGTAAATTATTTGTATGGAAAATAGGTATTAATGCGAATAAAATGATGTCCCAAAACAAGCATTCCTTGAGCTTTTAAGCTTTTTAGCTTTTGTTTGAACTATTGTTGAAGCAATTGTGGGAACATTTCAGATTCGATTAAAATTTAAATATTCCACTTAACTTTTGATATGAAAATATAAAAATTTGAATTAATTTAAAATATAAAGCTTTCGCTAAGCTGCTAAGTTTATAGGGAGCTTTCGTTGTAATATTTTGAGTTTCGTTACGGTAGAATTTCTCGGGTGGGAAATAGGCATCAATATGAATAAAACTATACCCCAAATCAAAAGCATTCTTTGAGCTTTTAGGCTTTGGTTGAGTTTTTGTAGGAAAATTTCAAGTGTGATTAAAATTTAATTATTAGAATTAAATTTAGATATGAAAATGTAAAAATTTAATTAAAAATTTAAAGCTTTCGCTGAGCTTGTAAGTCTATACAGAGCATTTGCCGTAACATTTTGAATTTCGTTCCAGTTAAATTATTTGGATGGAAAGTAGGCTTCAATACGAGTAAAATTATTTCCCATAGCCTAAAATTTCTTTGAGCATGAAAAGCTTTTGCAGAGCTTTGACAGAAAAAATTAAAAAAATTAATTAAAATTTAATTATTCGAATTGAAATTTGATTTCCAAATGTATACAATTTTATTCAAAACTTAATGCTTTCGCTGATAATGAGTTCATAAGTTTATACGGGTCTTCTATTGTTATATTTTGAGTTTCGTTGCAGTTAAATTATTTAAATGGAAAATAGGCGTCAATCTGAATAAAATTATGTCCCAAACCAAAAATATTCTTTGAGCTTTTAAGCTTTGGGGAGCTTTTGTAGGAAACTGTCAAATTTGATTAAAATTTAATTATTCGATTAAAATTAGATTTGAAAACGTATCAAATTTAATTCAAGAGTTACAGCTTTTCTACAGATCTTTTAATTTTTTTAAGCTTCTATATATAAGTTCTGTATTGATATAAATCATATTAATTGGTTATACTTTCTGAGGGTTCGAAGTTTCGACCTCTTCATATCATAATGGGTACAACGCCCGCCTTTGAAGGGGGAGGTTGCAGGTTCGAAGCCAGGTGTCGACATCACAAAAAAATTATTATTTCAATAATTTGTGATCGTCACAATG
>JANTOP010004162.1:0-17540 GCA_027564815.1 Symmerus nobilis
ATGATTAATGCTTTTAATCATGAATTTAATATAATAATATGTACAATTTTTAGTTCGAAAATTCTTTAATGTCATTTTGACAGTTTTGACCTAATTATGTATTACCTTTCGTATAAAATATGCACACAAATTTGATATTCCCTTATGAATTTAACCGTTTGAATCACGGAATAGTAGGTACTAGAATATTGCTATCTATAAGTAGACTTTAAATGATAATAATACTAACAAATTATGATTGATTTTATGAGCTGATTAGTGGATACTAGGTAAATTATTAACATTCATAAGTTTTAAAATAACCCTCGAACTGTCGAAAGGTTCCTACATTTAATAAAAGTTAGTTAAAATTCTGCAAAAAGTTAAAGCTTCCAGAAAGCTTAATTTTACGAACCTGTTTTTTACGTTTTAAAATTTATTTTCTAACCAAACAAGGATCCTTTAACGAAATTTAAATTTTTTCCAAAATAAGGCTTTTAAAACCTCGAAAGCTCATTAAAAGCTTAAAATTTAAATGTTATTTTAAATAATTTGGAATCGAATTTTTATCCGAACCATTAAACTTAAATGAAATATGGAATTTTGGCAGAAAGCTTATTCAAGCTATTAAAAGCACAACGAAAGCTTTAAGTTTAGAATTTAATTATTAATGATTAAAAATCTATTATCTATCCAAATACGATCCTTTAGCAAAATTTCAAATTGTCCCAACAAAAATACTTCAAAAATTTCGAAAGCTCATTCAAAGTTATTAAATAAAATAATTTGAGTTAGAAATTTGCAGCAATAAAAATTGTCTACAATTTTGTTGATATTTCAGGAGTGGTCTGCACCTTCTGCCCATTAGACTGCACGCTACTGAAGTGGAAATACATAATTATACTGTAAACTCGGTTCTACAGAATTTTGCATAAATCAAATAAACAATAACAATACAATTAAAAACATAAATGATTAGTAGTGAATTTATACGGCAGTTTATTGTGTTTAATATTAAATAAAAAATAAAATAGAGAACGAACTATCTGTTATCTCATAACTAAAAATCGAACGTCTCCATTTTACCAACAGACAAGGCTGCCAATGAATAGATTTCTGCGTCTGTTCTGAGTGTGTATAACGCAATTCTCTGATCATCGTTTCATCTAAACGTGACTAAATACAATATATTGTCTCGTGCGTATCATAATGATTACAGGAGAAAGCTTATATAATTGGTGACAGGTCAATTGTAATTTTGGTCTTTTTATATATTACAATTTCTTTTCAGAACTCAATTGGGTCACTTGAAATTATCAAATGGGTCACTCGGTGACGGTTAGAGGTTGCCGACCTTTGATCTAGTACATAGTACTTGTTAGAAAATACAGATGATATATACATTAAATTTAGAATATTAAGATAACTTATTTAATAATTATAAGTACTTAGATATAATTAAATAATAATTATTCAGTGCAAAAATATAAGGATTCATCTGGCATTATACCTGGTTAATTCTAAAATATAATATCGATTTTGAAGAGAACAATATTCTCAAAAAGAGATTATATATAAATATACTTAAATAGTTTCTTATATCTATTTATTATTGAACACATATCAGATCTACCATAACTAGTTAAAATTAAGAAATCTAAAGATTACATGTCATTTATAACAGGAAATAGTCTTCGATTCTATAGTCGAAACAACATATAATTTTAGTTTTAGGTAAATTATGCAATAAATTTAAATAAAAATAATATAATAAACTTAATCGAAATGTAATATAAAAACCATGCACGATAGATTATTACACCTAGATTTCTGCAAATCTGGTTGAAATGATTATTAATGGCGGGTCTATGTCTATAATAAATATTAATCATTATGTTACGCTATACCATGTCAAATATAATTTAATGTTTTTCCTTCAAATAATACAGCATAATATTAAAAATAAAAAAACAAGCGGGGAAATTGAAACATAAAATTTCTCTATATAACCGGAATCATGTCACAACATTTTCCTATACAATAAAAGAATGATACACCAAATTTATGATAGATAAATATGATCCCAAAGCTTGATTTTTCTATTTTTTTTTCCGGGAACGAACAACAAAATTTATTTGCGAAAATATATTTCTTTTTTATTTTTGCATAATGATATTACGTGTTTTTTATGAAAATAAATATGGTATGATGGATGGAAACACGCGATTAAATTTATTCACATGTGTGTAACATCAGCCATCACCTTATATATTTGATATTCTTTGGAATTAATACTTTTTAAATAAGAATCTACGAAAATATTCTATGTGGATGGAATATCCTTTTCATTTTTAAAATAAATCCACAAAATGCCAGATAAAAAAAGGTTTTTTTCAGGAAGAAGAAAGAAATGACAAATGCTTTTTTCCTCCTATCACTCTGTCTTCTTAGCTTTACGATATATCTAATATACATGCAATACAGATGTAAGAGTTTTCTTTTATAATCACAATCTCAGATGATTGTTTTTGTTTTTGTGTAATGATGAAGTTTATTCTTAAATGAATAGGGGAGGTCTGGTAGAAATGTATACCAAATGATTTTAATTATGAGATTTTATTTTATAAATTTTATCAACAAATTAATATAATTTCACTTTAAGAAAATACACACTGCATAAATCATCTTTATTGTTGCAGTTTCGTGTATTCAAAACTTAAAGTATGATCAATGAAATCAATGTTTACAATGTTTTATACAATTTCTTGTATAAAAATTTCTCTCAATATCAAAGGTTAGGTTAAGGAGCGATTCATTATTTAAAAAGCATTGGGTCAATGGATAATTTTGCCGTGCCATTTTGTCATTTGAAAATGGTATTTTATTTTATATTATTTTTATTTCAACGTTCAACTATTGTATGGCGACTCAAAAGTTCGGCAAGGTGCATAAATTGATAGGGTGGATCCAGCAGGTTCGCTGAAAAACTCTTGACGTAGACATTGCATATACTCCGCAAAAGTTATTTATTATCAGTGGTGTGCGGTCTATATCTCCATTGAGTGTGCAGAATTTATTGGCCAGAATTATATTTATAAAAATATGCAAATAATTCAAATTTCGTATGAAATTACAAATATAGCAATCAGAACCAGACATTATTTTCGGGTCGATTCAACGTTATTCAGAATTACAGAATAAAATTAACAAACATTTCCACCGGCAGTAATGCTAAGCTCTAAATTTATTTACTAACTGAAATGTATCTTAAAACTTCAAATTACCATTTCACGAAATTAAGAGCTCTATTCATGGAGTGTGCTGTACTCGTTTTTCGAAACAAATCTGAAAGATTACATTTTAATTTACATGATTGATAACGGAACCCTATTTTCGTAAGTGGATTAGAATGTTAATCTGCTTACGTTCTACAACTTAAGTTTTATTATATAGAGATTGAGGTCTACCTAGAGACATATACACTATGTTTTTAGTTCTCTGTTTATATCTAGTAATCTAAAGGAAAATTCAACATTTACATAATATGAACATCTAAAATAGAAATTGCTCCTTATATTTATAGAGTTCAAGTTTTAATTTTTTTATATTACAGGAATTTAATTAACTAATTTAATTAATTTTTTATATTAACTGGAATTTAATTTGGTGTAATTTAATAGAAGCATCTATGGAGAATATTGCTCCGTATATAATAGTTGTTTATATTATAACATCCATATTTATTGGGTTACGGAAAATTATGATTCATTATTTAAATGGTATTCCTATAAAATTGAAAATTAATTGAAAATAATCATTTATAACTTATGACCATCTCAAATTTGATTACACTAATAGGTTCCAAAGGTTGCCTGCCAATATCCTGTTCGAGAAATGGTGTTTGCTTTTGATGAATAAATCGATACCAAGAAGTAAAAGTTAAAATTTATTATTGAATTGACATATACTTGTAATCTTATATGAAGACAAACCAATTTTATATTTCGAATTTCGATAAATCGGTTTTATAAATAGGGAAGGATTTTCTTTGACTATAGGAAATTCAAAGAAATAATTCCCATTTTACTTATCCTTTTGTCAAATAATATAAATCGATATAGGAGGAGGAAGTAGTCTCATCCTCAGGAATTATATTTAATCAAATCATATTTTTATGTCTAAACAAATTTAATCATAAATGATATATTTTGCCTTTGAGGCGGAAACAAATATTTCTAAAATTCCTTTATATTACTTGGAGAGATTTTTTTTAGAGACTTCGACATTTTCTTTTTATTGTAATAATTTTTATGTTTTTCATTCATATTAAAATTGTAATAAATATAGCGACAACAAAAATGAATCATTTTTGACAATGACGTATCAAGTTTTCGAAAGTCTAAATAAAAAGATTTTTCTATTCTCCATTTTTATATCCTAGACATTCCCCAATCATCCTTTTTAAACTTATAAATTTAATATCTATTTCTATACTCGCATTTATCCGTAGGTACGAGTAGTATATTCATTCAAAAATAACGTCTTAAAGAAGAATTTTCATCTATACATCGTAAGGTTAGAGTAACCAATCATTTAAAAGAGTGAGGTTTCATTTTTTCTAAATTCATTATTCAGATTATGCTTAGATTATTGGGAAACAAAATTCAATCTATCATACAATTTCACAGAGCCTAATTTTAAAAATTGCTACATCAATTTTTTTGTAATGATAAAAATCAACTTATTACATATTTTGATCTTCATACATAACGACAACCTAAGGAGAGATGTCATTGGCATCAATTTCCTTTTCTTTACCTAAATTATTCATCTATACGTGACTGTCGAATAATGGTAAAGCAGATATCGTTTGTATGAAATAATTTTTCCATAAAATATTCAGATTATATTAATTATTTAATTTAATAGATAGTGTATATATACAATATATAATCAGAGCCGGTTATTATGTAATATCACATTTTTTCCTTTGAATTCATGCAATTTTGCCAATAGGAATACGTATATACATACTATTTCTAATAATACTTTATTAAACGTTATATGTCCCATTTTGTGACACATGTTGAAAATTCTTTCTTTATTCTATCTAATGAAAAGTTTATCTTAGACACTCGGGGGTCTTACGGTCTTATATGCTTGAAAATTGAATTATTAAATTATCTGAACAATCTTGGTTAATATAATATGAATTATAAAGAAATAAAGCCTGTAAAACAAATGTGTAAACATGTATCCGTACCGCAATGGTGCTTCCAGCTATTATACATATATGCCTTGTATACGTATACGTACCACAGTTTACTTACTAAACATTTTAATTTGATAAAATTTATTTTGATAAAACACATCATATCTATAAATTTATATACAATATTATATAATTGTATCTTATTTTAATTAAATAAAGTTATAAAGATGTCTTAAATTTTGTTACGAAAACAATTCAAAAATATGCATATTTTAAAAATAAAAATGGGCCCAGCATGGCAAACGGTACCGTTTCCTTATTGCTAAAATTTGATACAATATGGCAAGTGATATATAATAGACAATAGTTATTATATTTATCTGTTGCAATGGCATACAAAATAAATTTTGCAATGTAAAGTAGCAATACTAGTAGTTCTATAGAGTTAGAAAAAAGTAGAAAAGTTAGTTGGAATCTCGCTGTCTTAGTCAGAATATTTTGTTTCCCTGCTTATCAACTTCCCATATTTTAATATTGTTCAAAATTACCACCGCTATTATATTAATGGATTACAAGTTCAATAAGTATATTTGAAAATAATAATTGAGCAAGTTTGAAATACATACAATTTAATTCGATAAGCTGCACAAGTATTGCCTTATAGACAAAGCTCTATATTCACATTGTTATTTTAATGATGCAAGACCACACACGAGCTTAAGTTTAGTATTTGTAACTACAACTACAAGTGGGATCTTAGATGGTGAAAGATTTAGGTTGGTTTAGAAATATAGAAATGTATATCATTTAAAATCTATATGCTATTCAACAATAACTTATTTAATTGGTTTTTAAATTTAGTAGGTAATATTTGAACCAGAACAATTAAATGAAATAATATTTTCCGTATTAAAAATTATGAGAATTAACGACATTTTGTTAAACACTTTACCGATCAATACAGACAGAATAAAGATCTATTCTTATATTACATCGTCAAGAAAATATTTAACCATTTTTAATTACAACCAATTAAGATTGTTCGTTGGTTAGGTTCATGAGAATTTTTCTTAACTATAATAGTAGTAAGATAATTGTCGTTTAAATGGATTATATCACATTAATGACTTACCCTAACAAGAAATTTCCCGAATAGAATTTTTGTATAAGAAATTTGGTACTTACTACATATATATGAATTTTCGATTATCATATATTTCAATTATGCTTAATTTCATCTTTTGTTACTTCATACTTCCTGTAACCTTTATTGTATAAAAACTAAATCCATATGCATTTTATATTGCAATCGATTTTCACATAAATTATTCAATAGCATAATCAAATTGGTATAGCCGTGCTTTATATGGATACATAGACCTATTTTAATGCAAATAAACTTTTAAGCTTATTTGCATATTTTATTAAAAATATTCCAGAAGGATTTTCAAATTTAAAATAAAATATAAAAATGTAGCAAATACATATATTCAGTATTTAATTTTTATCCCTAAATATACGAGCATTATATGTTAAAATATCGAAATCAAAATCTCATAAGAAATTTTTCAACCTAAATTCAAGCTTTGAGCTAATTAAGAGTTAAAACTAAAATAATATCTGAAATCTATACATATGCATGTATCTCTATAATGTATTCATTCTGATCAATAAATATTTAAATATAATAAAAAATATATAGAGCTTAATAGTTGAAAACGAATCAATATTGGTCAAAGGATTATCCCTGGCGTTGTTAGTAAATTCATAAAATTACAGTGCATCGACAATAGAACGAACATTTAGAATTCTAACCCTTAGTGAATCAGGCGATAGAAGATAAACTCAGAGTATATAATAAGAACATTTTCTTGCAACTATTAACTTACAATTAGTTCAAATGATTGACCCTGAACTGAATTTTAATCAAACATTTGTACGGAAAATTCGTGTTGAAAATGGCAGATTGACTGTTTTTACGGGTTTAATATTTACACGCATTTATTTCGAGAAATATGAATGTTTTTATCACTAATTTATTTAAAAATATTTTTATTTTAATTAACTTATCAAATTTTGTTTAAAAATCCGCTTGATACCACAATCCAATTAATGCTTACATTAAATCGAACAAATCGTGATGACCATGAGCTTACCCTCTCCGCTATTCAGTAGTTTATATCCCACTATTTAGTTATGCAAATTATCTGAAAACTGACTCAGAGGATAGAATTTTTCGGATATCTATAACTTTGGTACTTTCTGAAATATTTTTGAATTAAATTCTTTTTATTAAATTTTCTAATTAATACAATATTACATTGTCTTGGTGAAATTTGTCCATCTTCTCAAATTTTCGGATTTGATTCCGATTTTTTTCATAGTATCCGATTTTCCCAAATTCTTCGATCAATATGAAAATATCCATTTTTCAAAATAATTTCTTGATTTCTAAAAAAAACCATCGAATTTCATTAATTTTCAGTAAATTTCTTAAACATTTCAGTAAACTTAGTTGTGTGTTTGCGTACTTTTGTACCGGGGAAATTTTCGATTCCCCTTTCATAATATTTCTACCCATTTCTACACAACATAAATCGTTGAGTAAAAATGGGTAAAAATATTAAGATATCAGAAATGTCAAATTACCCAAGAATACGAAAATACACCTAGTGTACTACTCCAAGTGAAAATACACCATCAATTTTAATTCTGGAATTATTTAAAAACTTGCAAGTAACATACGCATAATTCTATAACATGGAATTATATTTTTTCGTATAGAACCTTTAACTAATTACCGATTAGACGGTCTGGGTTCAATGAACTATTATCGAATGGACCATATGTAAAGATTATGAAATCGGCATTTCACATTAAGAATATATATTGTAGGTCGCATTCGAAATTAGAAATTAACTTCCTCTTAATCTATTTTAATTACCGAAAAAATCTAATTTTAATTTATTTACCAACTTATACATCATGTGATGAATTTATACAACGACAATTTATTACTGACAATCTATTTATAAATAAACTAGATTTAAGTTTAAATTTAAAAAATGAGACATTCGGTAGTTGAATTAATAACGTACCTATCAATAAATCAATGCTAATAAAACAATGCCACTGTGATAATAATAACAAATAACAAACGAAAATAACAAAGTCTAATTTTCCCTAATTTTTCACCTTCGAAATGCAATCCTTTTATAAGGACGTACGTACGCCAACCCATAAATTTACATATTAAATTATTAACACATTTTTAACCCATCTGTCAGAGATATATTATTTGTAGGAATTGAGAAAAAGGTATTATTTTTTATTACATCACGTATTTTCTTTGTTGCAATAACTCATGAGTTTCTGACTAGTGATTGATATAGAACGAAAAATTTAAATAAA
Source organism: Symmerus nobilis (assembly GCA_027564815.1). NCBI lineage: Eukaryota > Metazoa > Arthropoda > Insecta > Diptera > Mycetophilidae > Symmerus > Symmerus nobilis. The sequence goes on from JANTOP010004162.1 coordinate 8,603, forward strand.
GATGGAAAGAAAACTATGACTTGCATTACCATTATAACATCCAAATACAAAACAAAACTGGCCATTTGTGGCCGATTAACATTTGAATGATGTTTGTAGAATTATCCCGCTAAACCCTTGTGAGGGGTTTTTTACCACACAAAAGAAATGTATTCTTTAAAAATAAATTATGAAAATTTAAGAAAAATGAATTAATCCAAGAAATTTACGCGTTCTAAACTTTCCGCCGAACCCTCTAGTTGGTTAATTATTTTCTTTTCCTAATTGGGGGGGCTAAATCACCGAAAAAGATAAGAAAACTTATCCACGTAGCTAGTATATAATCATCATCGTAGCTTTGTCAATAATCACCAAGCTTTAATCCAAAGCTTTAATTATAATATAATATTATTTTATTTATTATCAAATCTATTTTATCTCCTGATAAAATATTTATGCTTTCGCGATTTTTTGAGATTTTTTGGGAAAACTTGAAATTTGGCCAAGGGAACGTTATCTGTATATAAAACGGATTTTAAAACGCTAAAAATAAAGCTTTCTGGGAGCTTTTAAGTTTTTGCCAAACTTTTGCACGAAAAGTGCCAAGTTTGATATTTTTGTATTTTTACTCTCTCTTTTTTGTACTATTTTATAAACTTCCTGCGTCTATAAACTTCTGATATTACTTAGATAAATTTCAACTTTCCCGAAATGTTTAATTTTTGTATTTTTACCTAACTGTCAACGCAACTGTCTGCGTTATTATATTTTTATTCCGGCCTAGGAAAATAATAAAATTCTGCACACCTTATGGAGATGTTGGCTGCACGCTACTGATAGCCAATGGTAGTTGGTATAGTATAGACTTACTATCGAAATAAATCAATATTTTAATAATTAGAAATTTTGTTGGATTTTAATGCAAATAAATATTATGGAGTTAGAGAAATTAGGGACATTTCAATGTCAATTACTCACGAAAATCTTTCCAAAAAATATCCGTGCTGTCATTTCTAATAAACAATGCAAAACAAACATTCTTTATGAGAAAGAGCCGAGATAAAAAATTATTTCAGATTTAAGGAACCGGACGAAGAACGAGAAAATTGATTAAAGTAAACGTTCGATCTACAATAACCGTTTTTAAAATATAGATAAGTAAATACAAAACGAAAATTAAAAGCATTATATCGGGTCAACCTACATTTTTAGAAAAAGGTTTAACCCTAAATCAATATCAATCTTTTCATTCCAATGGAAAATTACTGAAATATATCCTCTTTAAATAGCCCTTAATATATTATACGTTATAAGTACATGAAAGAAATTATAATTCATGATTAAAGATAATCCTTGAAACTATTTTAAATATGGAACGAACAGCTTATAAAAGCTATAATGTATTCATTCAAAACTTAATAGCCCATTACATTACAGGACACATTCCATACGATATTAGTTATAATAGTCATAGTTAGTTGCATCGGAAGGAAACGTTTGATATACTTTATTATATATGCCATACCCGTACAGCGAAATTTTTTCAAAATTTTCTTCTGCACTATGGGGTTATGCAATATAAATTTATACTAAAGCGCATATAAAGATAAATTTGATACTAAATTATTTTTTAACTACATATTCATATCTTCACACTAAAATTATCGTTATCTATCTACACGTAACACAAAATGAAAACTTTGGCATCTATTTTCGAGAGAAGTAAAAGGAGGTAAGACGACATTGCGCTCGTAATAAAATTAAGAAAGTCCAAACATTTCGGGGTTTCCCCCTCGTAATCACGAATTAATTTAACGTTTGTTATTTCCTACACGAAATGTTGCTTCCATATATGAACTCTAACGCCTTAAGAAACTTATGAAATTAGTACGAAAAATGAAAATAAGTTGACTAAATGAAATAGTCACTGATGTATAAGAAACTGCATTATATCGCAAGTATCTTACAGTACTGTAACTAACCCAGTTACTTTTATAGTCATGTAATTTGTTCAGCAGATATGAGAGATAAATTTGAACATAATTTCAAAGCGGCACCAAGTAACCTTGACTGCAGAATTTATTCCAACTAACTACTATCATGTAATCATAGTCGTTATACTTTTCTCAACTATATTTATCAGTTCAAAATAATACTCTAACATAAAAATATTCCCTCGTTGTTTTATACTTTATTATACATAAGGAAAATTTACACTTCATATTTTATCTGTGAATGAATATTACAAACTTTTATATTCCAAGTATCAAAATACATATTTTAGCACCTTAAACCCAACTACAGATCCGCATGGAATTAGAAGCAAAATTATTATGGTATCGTAATTAACACTCCTTATAATTAACTTTATATGTATTAACAAAAGTATTACAGGAGTTGTAGGATTCAGATAAAGATAGTACGAGTAATTATTAATTAAATATCAAATTGCATTTTATATGTGCGTTCGATTATATAATCATATAAACTTATTTCACTTCATTTTCCAATTTAATTAATAACTATATTGATAATGTATCAAAGTTCTATATATTTTATTTGTTGTAGTAGAGGTATCAATTTATATCGCTTCAGTTGGAAGGATTTTCTAATTTAAAAAGTATATTTTCTATATATTGTCATTACCAAATTGAGCTCAACCTTAACATACAACAGTCACTTTTATTATTTTCCTTTAGACAAAACATTTATTTATGTGATTATCCTTATAACAATAGCTAAATTAACAACGTGCCAAATTCCCAGTATACATATGGTTTACAATTCAGTTATATTTTAATTGATTATATCTCTATATCTGATAATGATGATGATAATCCAATCTATAATGATATATCTCGAAGTTCAATTAAAATATCTCTTTATTACAAATCTTCTTTTATTCCTATTTTATTACAATCTTTTTCAGTGTACGTTTATGAAGTAATTAATCTTAATTCGAAAGTTGAAACAATAAACCTGTCAATTATTCCGTATAATCAGTATCGCCGCAAGTGGGGATCAGGATGGCTTTAGGGATTTAAATTTAAAATTTAAAAATATGTACTACTTATCTCCGTATTATTAAACATAGCGAACCTGGATAATCATATTTCCTAACAATACTGTTCCAATTTGTTACCCCGAGTATTAATGTTATGTTCCATCAAAAGAAATGTTAAAAACGTGTTTGAAGTTCGAATGCGTACGATGTACTCGTACCCAAGACGAAAAATAAAATCATGAAAATGCAATATAAAAAATAAGATGTTTGTATAATGAAATAAAAATTGTCTGCACGATAAACCTAATAAAATACATTATTGGGCTAATCAAATTTTTCTATATTCAACCACAAACCATAGTAAAATGTTTTCTTTATTTTTGGAAAACATTTTCATAATATTGGTTTTCCACAGAGATGTATTATATAACAACACCCATTTATCCATTTCGGTTCCGAATTTCAGTTCTCCATTTTTATAAGTAATAGAATCTAAATCATCATCATTCATATACATTTTTTCGCAAAAATAATCTATATAAAAAAGGTAAGAAATTATTATTGGAAACCCAAAATATTTTACAGGTATTTCAAAAATGATAAAAAAAACTTTCTTATAGTCTTATATTTTGATAAAATGTATATTCATTAGGGTAGTCCCTAAAAACTAAGTTTTAAAATTTACCCGGGTCATCCTCTTATTTTGTTCTATGAAATAAACAAAGACTTCCATACAAATTTCAGATTTTTTAAACATGTTTTAAGGTTTGCAAGCAAGTTTTGAATTCTCAAGATAATCGAGAATTTTTGCAAAATTTCATATAGGATGAAGGATACAAGCCAGAAATGAGACAAGCTCAAGAATTGGATTTTTACTATATACTATCTACCACTACAACTACCAGAGCTAACCAGTCAAAATATAAATCAATAAATTAAAATTAATGTAATTTTATTGTATTCTTATATGAAATAAAGATTATTTTATAAACTATTTAAATGAGTCGTTTTAATCCTATTAATTCCATAATCACGACCCGATCATCAACATCAAGAAGGTCACTTGCGTCTTTGACTATGGGACACTTCGATAGTGTCGATACTTAGAATTCATGAACAGGAAGAGATAGGCGACAAATTGTGTCACCCATTGATTCACTAACAAATTAAATTGCGAATAGCACACCAAATTTATTGAACATCTCAAAACTTCTTAATTAAATGTAGAAAATCATTTATTTGTAGGAAATTGGGTTTAAAATCGGGACATTCGATTGGGAAAATACTTTGTAATTTCATTATTCTTTCAGGTTTTGAAATTTGGTGTAAATTTATAAAAGGACTTTGCATTGTGATTTAATCATAATTGACTTACCCTAATTGCTGAAAATAATTTCAAATTGTATATTCCTGCAAGAGCTATGATTTTAGTTGATAAAAAGGTATATTCTCAGAATTGTCTATTTTTGGCAAAAAAACATGGACAATTTTTTCCAAATTTGATAAATTCATCTAGCAACCTGAAATTTTGGGCAGATATGCTAAAGGTAGTAGATCTATGATGATTGAAAATAAGTTTAAGACCCATTACCTAATGATTATTTTGAGAAAATCATAATTATTTATGGCAATTCCGGTCTTTATTATGAAGTTCTCTAGAAAAATACCATGTAATTCCCCTAAAACTGAGTTGTTCCTCAAGGAAATTTAACCTGAATTCCAGTGGCGCCAATTCAAAGAATAATAGACACAAATATTTCATATATTTATTTAATTATGATAAAATTCAGCTGGGGGGGGGGGGCACAGACACAGTAGAGTCGGTCGAATGTTTGATTATTAGGCCAAGAGAGTTCGTTTATTTGAGGACAAAGATGCATTGATTAATATGTTAAGTATTCAGGTTGGGAATTATTTAATACTATTCTGACTCTAAGACTTTTAAATATGGCGACCAGCATTAAGTCAATTAGAGTTTCAACAGGGCCTGATATCTTGATGTTTAAGCGCTTTCGGGATTTGTGGAACTAGATATATCGAAGTAATATTAAAATCGCCACATCTAATAGTTTAGTTCATAAAAAACTAAAATATCAATAATTTTACTAATCACAAATATGAGGAGTTTCAATCACGAGAATAGCACAAAGAACTTTTAGATCGCATTATCATATTCTTTAGAGGAGTGCCGAAAAGGGGTATACACTTTATATAGCTTATAGAGGTATACACTTTATATTTATGTTAACAATGACAGCTGGTTTCAAACACCATCTGCTTGTAATAACCTAATAGAAATGCCTTGGCATTTTTGACGACGTTGTTTTTTTTTATTTGACGATGTTCCGGATGAAGTTATAAGTAGATAATGTTGGATGCTTTGAAAAATGAAGACGATAACAACCCATGCGATGACGAATTATAACGTGCTCAAATTTAACCAGATGTCATTCTTGAAAAGGATCTGCAACATTGTCTATCTATTAACACCCTGAGGTTTTCAAAATCCTAGATCTACTGTCAGAATTGTTACAAACAGGATATAAGTAACTGGAAAGAAAATGAATGTTGGTTAAGCAATATATGTATGTAGAAGCAAGTATGTATCTGGAATTCAATTATAATTCTTACCTAGTTTTGTAAAAATTTTGAAACTTTACGGGATGGTAGCGACCCCCATAACTGAGTTAAAAAATCCAAGAAAATTACAGTAATTCATTTCAATCGAGTAGATCAAAATGGCTGGGCGCCCCACCAGAAATTAAAAATGCAATTTTTTCCCTAATTTAAGGACCACCCTAATATTACTCCATCGTAGTGGACATATATAAGTTAATGGATATTCTTATTTTACTATCACATTTATTCTGCATAATCATAAAATGTTCTAAATATATCGGGACCTTATTCAGACAATACATTACTTTTCCGAAATCGGTATATAATATGAATATTCGACCATGTCCCGCATAAACCAATGATAATATTAAATTTATTTTTCTTTTTGTTATACCAATGAATAAAAATATGGAATTGAACCTCTTAACAATCTATACGTGTGGGTAAATCTTTCCGATAAGTTATAAGGAATTCGTAAAATACGTAATATCAAGTCATGTTTTATTGGAAATTTATTAAACGACAAAAATAAATATTAAATATCTATATTCGATCCAAATGTGTGGCATTATAAGATATTCATGGAATCGATATAAATTAAGATATCATATATGAAGAATGAGATTGGCCTATTTTCTAGAAATATTTATTATAGGTGAACCGTTTATTGGAATAATATTCTTATTAAAAAATTATTCGATTATTATATTTCTTGCTATTAAATTATATTTTAAATTTATTATTCCCCTTAGGCTGGATCAAGACCCCACTTTATTTAGGTATTCCATGCATTCAAATACTAAGTAAATATATTTATATACAAAATAAGTAAATAAAATAAATTATAATTTCACATTTACGGAAATTGTGTGAATTCCAAAAAATTGCTATGCGTGAGTAATAGAAATAAATATTAAATAATAGAACAATAATAAGTTATGATTAATTGAATTGAACAATAATAAATAGTAGTTGAAATGAATGATGTAGAATAGAAATTCAAGTATTGTCCGGAAATTATCTTTTTACTTCCATATTCAATTCAGGAATACACTGTAGTATGGGAAGTTTTAAGTTAGTAACGGAAATATTTTATAACATGGGTTAATTAGTTTAAGTAATAATTTTTGCAACATTTTCAAACTTTTTCAGATGTAGACATTTTCAGATCAAATAATATTAAAATTTATTTAGGCGACAATTTTTCTCTTACTTGTATTTATTTCTTACAGACCCGTCATGAGTGATGCTTGGAATGATTTTATTCTTAGTTAGATTCTCAATTGCAATTGAATTATGTGTAGTGCAGTGTAACAAACAACTTCCTAAAAGAAATTAATTATTTACCTACAGGTTGCTTTAATAAACCATATCATACAACAACCATTGGTCTTGGAGTTGATGCTAAGGTATTTCAACTTGAAGTATTTAAAGAATAATATATTATTAACATTAAATAGTGGATATTCAATTAATTGTATATATAGGGGAGTGTAACCGGTTGTGGGACACGACCAAAACTCAAAAAATCATAACTTCAAAATGGCTACAAAATAAGGGCTCAAATTCTCAGGAATTGGTTTTTATAATGTAGAGAATATATTCATATATCGGCGGGGGTCGCCTCGTAAACATGATTTTATTTGGTGGAATGACCCATATGTTTGGAATTCATATGTAAAATTTTATAATATTTCACACTTCCCTTAAAATTTTATAATTTTTGAATGGTTATATGATGAAAATTTCCGAGGACAATAATATGTCAGGAAAACGAAAAAATTAAAAATTACAATAAAGAATTAGTCTAATTTTTATTGCGGATCCCAAATTTCGGGCAAAATTATTAGAACTTCCAGTGATCGACTTCGATTCGGAATATAAGTAGTCTAGAATTAGAAATGCCAATGAAAAAAACTTCAATAAGACTAGAAATGTCAATAAAATAAAAATATACTTTTCATTTTCTGCTGGGTAACCCCCTTAATTAATTGTATTAACTACATATGATTCTTATGGAGAATTATTTATCAGTTGAGAATAATTATATATTGAAGTTAGATTGGAAGGAAGCTTGGATTTTTTTTATTCAAAACCAAATACGGACACCAAATGGTCAAATTTTATAAACAAACAATTTGTTGTTTGCCTGTTGTTGGAATTCTGTTGCGAGGGTGTTGAATGCTGTAATTTATATGATGTCATACCGAATTGGGCTATAGATAGATTTATGTGCGTCCGACAAAAAAAAAGTCCCTTGTTATTTTGTCACTGCATATTAAAAATTATATTACTGGTTTGGTAGAAGGCAGTTGTTCCTTAATTTGTTGAATAACAAGCGTCATAATCCAGATAACAGGGACTAAACATATTCCAGACCACCTGTTAAAGGACTTTTACTAATCCAATAACATTAAAATTTATAGGCAATTTAATGTAATATAAACCAATATTACAACATATACCTCGTAATCTTTATTATTATTTAAAATTAACCTATCAGTTTTGATAATGGTTATAAATTTTATGGGTTTGTTTCGTTAATAAGCATTGAGCAAAAGTACATACTTTGTAATATGATAAATAATGGAATTTTCAACTATAAAATTAATTGAAAAAATAGACATAATTAAATAAATTTCGTGGAGAATATGGAAACAAAATAATGATTAAAAATACCATCATATCAAAATTACGATTAATTTCAAATTATCCCTTACCATCTTTAATGTTGATATCCCAAGAAGTATCCAAATATTTGTCTACAATCATCTGCTATTAATTCTCATCCATTTAAATATTATTTCTTGTTAAGTGAATTGGGAATATATGTTGTTGTAGACGCTGTATAATGAGAACCTGTCTTTGATTTATTGTCATCGATAGGATAGCCAAATTAAGTATTTAAAAACATTGATTTACGTTTAAGTGTAAGGACCCATTTTATACCCGTATACAATCCAGGGTTAATCGGATTATATTTAGAATTGTGTACTCAATCTAAATCTCTCGTATTATAACGCACTGAATCATTCATTTGGATTAAAACTTTAAAGCCCTCTGCATGTTTATATATGGGGATATATGGTAACGGTAAGATACGTCAAATATTGTCTATCCTTGCGATTTTGTACATGAACGTAATATAAGACAGTTCAATTACTCATCGTCCTTGCTAACTAATTCGGTTAAAAGGAAAAGGTTTTGATTATGAAAATGCGTAGAAACCTACAAATTAATATTAATATAAATATTTTAGTAGGGTCATTTTACCAATGAATGACCGATTTCAGAAATTCGGGCCTATTTTTGTGAATATTTCTTTTTTCAAAGCGG
>JANTOP010004173.1:0-17530 GCA_027564815.1 Symmerus nobilis
AGTGACATTTACAAAAACTAAGGCAGCCCGGCAAATCATTAATAAAAAGTGAGAAAAGTAAAGGACCCAGTACCGATTCCTGGGGTACGCCACAGTTTACAGGCAAACAAGTAGAAATCTGATTTTACAATAACAACTCTTGTCTATTTTATATTCTCTATGGCCAGTACGGGCGCGACGCAGTTGTTTATATTTGGTTTGTTTTGCATTCACGCTGAATTGGGCAGAAGGCTAGTTCTTCCAAATACGACGAGAGGGAACTCCACATATGACGCTGTTGTTATTCTCAATGAAATTTTAGAAGCGAAAAGACCTGCTCTTCATCGAGTTATGACTTAACTTTAAGGTTCAGACTTTTAATTATCAAGATATTACCTTGTAATGTACCTTAATGCATTTATAAAATAAAATGAGCCCGAGTATTTTCTATTCAATATTGTATTAATATTAATTCAATCATAATTCTTTTGATTTTATTATTGTATCTTGCACGTTGCAAGTCGTGGCACTGGTGGCTGAGACGGTAGATCAAATTGAAGGAGAAGCTCAAGCATATCGCGGTTCTCTTCTATCGACAGTTGATGCATCATTGTTCAAATTGAAGGATATTAAGTCGAGGGGTCTTTTGTACTGTGCCGCTTTGGCCAATGCTTTATTAGCCGGCATAGAAAAAAGGTTTGGACCCCTTATTAGGGACGAGGAATTGCAACACGGCTATTCCGTCTAGTGCTGCAGTGGAACGTATTTTTCCACAGGAAAAGATATTTTGCGGGCTAGAAGATCATCCATTTCTGATGAATATTTTAACATGTTGATGTTTTTATGAAGGGGAACATGCATCTTATGGAGATGTAGATAATTAAGGCTTTAATAAACGTCAGATTGATTGACGACAGACGGCTCGATAGATTGACTAGTTAACTAGCTAGTTAATTATTAAAGTAAGTCAGTATATACAATATATTCCAGTCCAGTCCAATTTGATAATTAACTGTAAGGGTTAACTTTAACTTACGTTAAAATTTCAAAAAACTAACGCTTTAACGATTAACGAAGTTAATTTTTTGAGTAGCGGAATGACGATTAACGAAGTTAAATTTTAGATAAAACTTTGCCCACCCACCTTTGATTAAACATATGAATTAGGTTCCGTAATGTTTAATTTTAATTGGGATATTTACCCTATTTTTTCGTTCAATATTTGATATTGAATTAAAGTGTGTATAATTCCGGCCAAAATTATTTTAAAATTCTACTGATAAGAAACTCTGTATCAATAATTAATGTGGGCAAATATTGCGATAATACTATACAAGCATTTAGATTGTTATATAGTATTCGGGTTAATTTTTAATTAATATAGCATTTCTATCCCTCCCTTTACCAAATATTTTTGAACAAGTTTTGAGCTATAATTTGTATCGCCTTAATAATTCGAAACATCCTCAATTAAAATTACCCAAGCACATGTATTTGAAATATACCCACGGATATCTTTAATTCGTATTTTTAAATTAGTTTTTTAAATGAATAGAATAAAATGTAAAGAAAATATTTGTCGATTTTTGAAAATTTTTGTAATTTTGAATCTATATTCACAAAACTTGTCAAGTCTATTATATTAATTTCAAAAATATATTAAAAGTGAAAGTATAAAAGGTAAAATAAATATTTAAATTGTTCCTTCCTCGACAGCTTTCAAATTATTTTGTAATTAAAATACAAGAGAGTTTGTTGGGTTGTAAATTGCATAAATTATTTAATAACAAGTTTACTTATTTATATTTAAAATTTATAAATAATAATATCATGTTTAGTTGTCGATATATAGATAAAATAATGCCTATATATTTTAAATTATTCAGCCGATTCTTAAACAAGTTTATTTGAACTAGATACATATTTTGAATGGAATTAGGGGGCCTGTTTCGTTACGGTAATATTCATGTTCTCTTATCTATCTTTTAAGTTTGTCTAAGAATTTGTATTTATTGTTTTGAGTCGGGAGTACAAAAGTCAATTATACTGAATTAGTTCTTCATTTGTGCTTATCATTATTTCAAACACAAAAAAAATATTCCAACTAAGTAATTTATAACTGATAATTATAAAACTGATAATTAATTAACTTGGAAAAATATCACGTTTTACATACCGATAATTACTATTGTTATTTATTTGTATTTATTTATAGATAAAATTGTGCAATCATTTTTTTCCTTTACATAAAATCGAGGTAAAATTGACAATTTAGTTGTTTTCACTTTCTATACATATACTACATACACTGTCTTAACTATAAATTGATTAAAGAAATATTTTTATTGTAGATAAGAGTTGTGGTCGTATAATCAGTGATACAATATAGAATATAGATGATAATTTATATCGTAATAATCATCAAAATATTTACTAGCTTATCAGCAGAACTCCCGTGGTGCTACCACTGCACAAAATTTTGTCCATAAATGTTTGCGAAATTATTTTGAGAAATCAAATATTTACAAACAACTCTAATTTTTGTTGACCACTCTGGTCCCATATTTAACATTTTTTCATTTTTTAATGAAACCCGTGGATACTTAATTGTTAAATTTTTTTGATAAATCATTATCATTTGAATTTAAATTTGCGGACGTCTCTTAGTATTGTTAAAACAATACATAAATCAATATAAATGGGACATTTGTAATATATAATTTTTGCTAATTAAAATTGAAGTTTCATATGGTTTCATTCAATTACATTTCGTTCATTCCCTAAATAATGCCATATAAAATCTCACAGTCATATTAAAAAAAAATGTATAGCTACTTGGTGTCCAATTGTAAATTTAGACATAGTTTAGGTACGTATTATGAATAGAGCTTTAAGGCACAAAGTTTAAAAATCCTATACTTAATTTTCGAAATACTCCTTCTGCAGAGTTCCATGCAATGCCTTTTTTATACAAATCGCTTAAGGTAGTATGTAGTCTGGTGCGACGACCAAAATTTCGACGTTTTTTCATGAATTTTTTAAATAAGAAAATAAAATGCGCTCGTTTTGAAATTTTTACATGTTTTTATTGGTGTCTTGAAGTGTACAAAAAATTTTTTTTGACTTAATTTTACATCAATTTGTTTAAAATATGTTATGTCATTTTATGTGTGGAGTCCTCGAAAAAAAGGTGAGTAGTGAGTAGTGGGAAGCACTGACTAAAAACTATTCAACCGATTTGGCTAAAAATTTTACCCGTTTTTTTAGACACACATAGCTAAATACGTAATTTTTAAATTTAAAACATTTAATTTTTTAATAATAAATTAATTTTTTTAAACAATTTATCAAAGGGAGAATTCGATTTTGAAAACCTTTCAAGTCCGTCATTTTTTTTAGATGCATATTATAGCATCATATATTTCATATCATATATATGTTGGTTTATTGAAATTAGGCCTACAGGAAAATAATCTCTTTGAATTTTTTATTTCAGATAACTACGAAAGGTTATGTGCTTCCCCGAAACAACTAACCTTTTTTCCAAGGACTACACTTTAACATAAAAAAATATAAACAAATTAAAGTAAAATTAAGTAAAAATAAAAATGTTGTACACTTCAAGGCACCAATAAAAACATCTAAAAATTTCAAAACGATCGTATTTTATTTTCTTATTTAAAAAAATTGATGAAAAACTACCGGACTACTACCTTAATGCAGTGATTTCCAAACTTTTCCTGCCTGTGCCCCCCTTTTAGCTGATAAAATAGAGGTGCCCCCTAACGAAAATGTTAAAGTAAACAAAGTAATATTTCGTTAATTAGTAGATATAACAAAGTTTTAATATCATTTAATTTCATCAATTAATGTTATTTTAATCAACAAATTTTGAAAGTCTTGCGACCAGGAAGGGGGGGGGGGGTGGCGCCCAACAGTTTAGAAAACTCTGGCTTAACATTTATTGCCGATCATTTTGTCTAATATTTTATGTATTGAATTCTGCACAAATCCTGTTCAGAATTCGGTGTTTATCAGAGTCGATTGATCCGGTTTATTTGGAATTGCTGTGTAATTTCAAAATTCCTTAAAAATAAATTTTTACCTACGTTAATTTGGTGGCTATAGACATTCATATGTGTTTCAAGTTATCTATTAAATTAAAGTTTTTTTTTTTGGAAATAAAGTAATTAACAATAATAAATATCTATTAATAAAAATTTTAATTTTTTAACATTATTACATTGTTTTTTTATTAATGTTATTATATTTCGATTGTAAAAGTTATCTCTGTTTAACAATTAACCTATGTCACGAAGTATAATTTAATAACATTGTTATCGTTTTGCTATTATTAAATATAAATTTATTTCATTATATTTGTCGATGTTTAGAATAAACTTTATGGATCACTAAAGTTTTATTGATACTGAGAATTATAGGAATAAAATAAAATTTTAATTTAGTAACACTCTTTGTTTCGCTGTTAAAAATATGGATCTTTTTTATAGCAAACCAATAGTTATCAGCCAATAGAATCGTAGATTAACGAGAAATTAAAATAAAATTTTGTTTCATATCTCAATCGAGATATAAATTAAATATTCAATTATGTTTATTTACGTAAATAAGAAATATTAATAATAAATTCATTCCACCCACTGATTAAGATTAAAATTAATAAATTAATTTTTACGGAATATGCACAATACAGGGACGTGCATTGGGTTGTTATATTTGGGGTTTTCTTCAAAGAAAAATTACGACATTGGATGAAATAATCTTAATTAGATGTGCTACTAATAAAACGCACAACATTAAGATTTCACCATTATTGATATCATTCCCTGGTTGCTTTACACTTGAGACATGACATGTTTGAAAAAATAAAGAATTAGATGCCCATGTCTAAAACAATTCAAGATATTGCCTATAAATCAGTCGGTAGGGGTTTGACTAATTAATATTAGTATTTCCAAATTTGATATATCGATAATAAGATATTAACGATAAACCGTTTCTCGCGAAATTTGAACCCACGTAGAATTGTTAGCGGAAGTCGGATCTATGGGAAACTTTCAGATCTTATTTAGAACTACAACAAAAATGTTTCTACAAAAATTCAGATTTCCGCCACTTATTTCATAAAAAGTTTTAATTTCTCTGGGCTAAGTAGTCTGAAAGCAATATTATGAATATCTCAATTAATTTATAACTGATTTCAAAACACCTTTCTGAATATGTTATAAAATTTCCTATAATATGAAATAATAAAAAGAAATATTTTATCCTAAAATTATATTTTATATTTTAATTCGAAAAATTAAACAAGAATTAAATTTTTTTTTGGGTAAACTGTGTTCAAAATTCAATGAATTTTTTTTTCCAATTTATTTTTTTGTTTCCTTCAAAACTATATAATTTCTCTTAAAAATTAAGCTAATTCCCGAAATTAGGTCTTCTCTGGTTTGGCCACATTACTTAAATTAAAAATATCTTACACGAAGGGTCGGCAACCTCTCTAGGCTGCGGGTCAAAACCAACCAAAATGTGAGTATTAAGAAGACGTTTCGGGTCAGTGGTATTTTTAAAACGTTTTTTTTTTTGTGTGAATATGATACCCCTCAAATTTTTCCCTGCATAAATGTGGGATAAAATTATTAAAGTGAAGCAGTGGCGTCCGGTCAACGTCTTCATTAGATGTGCAGAATTTGTGCGCAGATTTCTTCGTCCGGAAAAATGTAAAATCGCAAAAAGTTGCTTTAACAGTTAGGTAAAAATCAAAAATTCGTATGGGCTCGTACTGAGAAATTTGAATATCGGACATCGCAACATTTGATCCGGATTTCCCAATTAATTTGTTCGGATCCAAAAAATGATGCAGGAAGCTTCTATATTAGTTAAGGAAAAATACAAAAATATCAAAACTTAACTTTTCGTACAAAAGCTTTGTTAAAACTTAAAAGCTCCCAGAAAGCTTCATTTTTCGAATTTTATTTTTTACGTTTTAAAATCTATTTTCTATCCAAACAACGATCCTTTGACAATATCTAAATTTTTTCCAAAATGAAGCTTTTATAACTTCGAGAGCTCATTGAACGCTTAAAATTAAAATGTTATTTGAAATAATTTGGAATTTTGGCAAAAAGCTTATTCAAGCTGTTAAAAGCACAACGATAGGTTTAAGTTTCGGATTAATTTTTAGAGTTAAAAAATCTAGTTACTATCTATATACGATTCTTTAACAAAATTTCAAATTTTCCAAAAATAAAAAATGCTTGAAAAATTTCGAAAGCTCATTCAATGTTATTAAATAAAATAAAATAAAAAATAATTTGAGTTCGAAATTTTCAGCAATATAAATTGATTACGATTATGTTGATATTTTAGGTGAGCTCTGCACCTTCTATGCATTAGACTGCACACCACTGAAGTGGAGATACATATACTGAAAAGACTAGGTTCTACCGATTTTGCATAAATCCAATAAACAATAACAATAAAATGAAAAGATAAATTATTAGTTTGTCCGGGATGACTGCAGTGTCTTCCAAGCGGAAATCCATGCTTTAAAGAAAGCAGCAGAGCTGCTGAAAGTAGGGTACTGCCTAACAATAGAGTCACAATTTATGTAGATAGTCAGGCTGTGATTAAGGCCATGGCCTCAAATATGGCTCGTTAATGATTGCAGGTGAGCCATTAAGGCATTAAGTCCTCGAACGTACACATCTTCTGGATCCCCGGACGCAGTAGGCACGAGGGTAACGAAAAGGCAGATGAACTCGCTAGAGCGGGCTCAACAATAAGCATAGAGTTAGCTGGCCTATCTGTCAAAACTCCACTGCGACTAATTGTTAAGAACCCGATGGACATAGCCGTTGACCTCACCAACACAGCATGGAAAACCATAGACAGTTGTATGACTTGTAGGCAGCTATAGCCTGAACTTAATAAAAGAAACACCTCCTAATTCTGAAGCTAAATAGAAAATCGATCAGACTATTGATCGGTTTTGGTACCGGTCACTGAATCAATGGCGTCATAGCTAACAGATACGGTGTACTAGCAAATGATTACTGCCGTAGTTTCAGAGATGAGGAGCAACCAGAAAGAATGAAGCTTCTCCTTTGCGAATGTCCGGCACTCCAGAGGCGTTGGCTCCTAACCATGGGGCGAAGGTTCTTTGGAGAACTAGGAAACATCAGGGAGGTGGACCCTCTACGCTTGCTAAGCTTTGTAAAAAGTTCTGGTTGGTTTGTTGATCATAAAGTTCCGAAGTTACACCTACGGTTATAACCGTGTCCGCAGGTATCGCAATGGACCATTTTGGCTTCACGCGGAAGCGTAGTGGTAAGACTGCGCGCAGCCTGCTGTAACCTAACCTAACCTAACCTAACATTAGGTTGTTTTATAGAGTATGATATAATCGGCGTCAGGTCAATTGTAATTTTTGTCTGTTTATATGTCTGTTTTTAAGAACTCAAGTGTGTGACATGAAATTATTAAATGGGCCGCGGGTCGTAGGTTGCCGACCCTTGCCTTACAAAAAACGTGCGGAAAAAAGTAATCGATTTCGCGCACATAGGGTGCGCGTGAGAAAAAAAAATTTCTAAGGAAGGTTAGCAAGATCCTATAGATTTAATCTGGGGGTGTTGTAATCCTCGCAAAAATATGTTAGTTTTTTCCATGCAGTTCGATCACCCCTAATGTGCATATAAATAAAGCTTCGAGACTTTGTCAGATATCTTAATTGAGCTATACAGATTTTAAAAAGTTTTCATTGAAATGTGTTTATAATAAAGTATAGACATTTTTCCACTAAATGGCGAACTTAACTCAATTTTCGATTTTTTGTGACATTCCTTGTTTTTCCCCTGTTGTCTTCAAATATGAAATTTTTTTTTACAATTATTTAAATGAAATAAGCTGCAACATATTGCACATATGTCTCCTTTGTTCATAATGTTGTGTCCATAAAGCCTCTAATATCTCTTAGAGTACCTACATGTGGTCAGGCAGTGATCCGTAGGTAAGTGCCGTTTCCAATTTCCATCTTTTCCACAGATTAAGTCTGTGATTTTAAAACTTGTTCTCTGGATATTGTTTTGGTTGACCAATGTATGATAAATAAGATTTGGGACCCGTTATAATCTGAAATTACTAAAATTTTAGAATTTTTTTCATAATATTCGGACCACAATATTTTCAGATTTTCACGATGATTTCGAATGTAAGCAACCTTACGTTCCCATACAATTTTGAAATTTTTATTAAATTTCCCTATTTTCTGAATTTTTAGATCTTCTTTTCTTAAACATTGAGTTTTCTTATATTTGATTTCTTATATCTTCGACATCTTATAATTTGCATCAAATTGTCCGATTTCCAATCAATTTGTCGTGAAGTTTCTCTCAAATTATCATAAAATTCACTGATTTTTACCATTACAAAATATGAGATTAATTTATATCTTATATAAAATTATGTTATAATTGTTTAAACGTTATAAAATTAAATTTTAAATAAATTTATATTAAAATGCGCTTGAAACCCTAATTTATTACATAGAAAATTAATGAATATATTATTATTTACAAAGTCGCTAAATTACTTAATTAAATATACTTAATTTTTATCATAGTTTATCTGCATGAAATTTTAAAAATTTTATTTTTCATTTACTTTATAATCAACACGTGTAATTAATAATTCAAAATGCTCCGGGGTGGCCGCAGTGGTTACTGGGCAATTATTGGCACACCCGCTTATTTATTCTATTCTACCCATCTCTGACAAGGAGTTCATTTTTAGCTAAAAATACAAGTATTACCAAATAAATCTGAACATGTCTAAATATCCTGCATTATATGGAATTAGAGGGATTATGACGAAAATTTTGTAATCGCAAATATATTTTTATAGCGAAAAAGAAAGAAAGAAAAAAAATTACCAATTCTTATCATAAAAATGTTCATTATCTAAATGTAATTAATCATATATCAGAGAAAAGTTGTAATCTAATTCCTTATTTTATGCCTTCCATTCACAGTGCACGGTTATACTTATCAAAAAAACATCACTCACAAAAACCCAAGACGGTCATTATATGATAACGAAATATTAAACGCATGTTAAAAATTATATTTTACAAATCGTCTATCAATCAGTTGGTAATTTGTGGTTATTTAAAAAACACCAACATCTAAGAACTGTAAGAAGACGGCTTGTTCGGTTACGAAATATGACAAAATTTGGCCCCCTAGTCGGTGCAATTGATGAAGGTACATCGTCGGCACGGTTTATACTCTTTCAAGCGGAGACAACAACAGTTGTATGTTCACATCAACAGGAACTGAGTTACACAACACCGCAGGATGGTTGGGCTGAACAGGATCCTTTTGATATATTGAATGTGGTATACGTATGTATCGAAAAGACAATTGAAAAATTAATCGAACTCGGTGGTAGTACAGAGGTAATTGGATGATAAGATTCGTTGAATAAATGAGATCATAAATATTTTAATTTTATTTTATACTAGGAAATTGTTGCCATTGGAGTGACAAATCAACGAGAAACAACTATAGTTTGGGACCGAATAACTGGTCAACCATTGTACAATGCAATTTTATGGTTGGACCTGCGGACATCATCAACTGTTGATGAACTACTTAAAACTATACCAGAAGGTGATCGAGACAAACAATATTTACAACCGTTATGTGGTTTACCATTAACACCATATTTTTCGGCGGTAAAATTACGATGGTTAAAGGATAATGTACCAGAAGTGGCCGATGCAATGGCTTCGAACACCTGTCTATTCGGTACGGTGGATAGTTGGATATTATGGAATTTAACCGGTGGACTATCAGGCGGTTTACACATAACCGATCCATCGAATGCATCACGTACAATGCTTATGAATATTTCTACTTGCCGTTGGGATACGGTGCTATGTGATTTCTTTCAATTGCCTAAAGATATTTTGCCGGAAATTCGGTCGAGTTCAGAGGTTTATGGGACAATAAGTCACGGACCATTAAAGGTATGTATAAATTCAATTTTTAATATTTAAAATTTTATTCCGAAATTAATTAATTAATTTAATTTATCCAGGGAAAAGGGATCTTTTTGATGATTGTATATCAATTCTTAAAATGTGTAATTGCTTTAAGTAAAGAAACATTTTTAAAACCTTCTCTAAAATGATTATCACTAAGATCTATATCTTTAATTAAATTAGCCATAGGCTGGCTCGCAGGGCCTTTTTACCCTGAAATTCAATGTACCTTTTCTCGGGAACCGTTTATCCGATTTGCACACCATTTTTACCACATATTCTACTCGTCGATGTTAAGAGTTTGCCTATCTGCTCTTAAGTGGAGCAGTTTCCGAAAAAACATATTCAGAAAATGTTTTGCATGAAAAGTCTGAAAAGGGTCGTAGGGAAAGATCTTAAAAAGTGGTATATTCGGAAAACATTGTTAACATTCTAAAAATTTTATTGAAAATCGGAGAAGATTGAAAGCAGTCGGGAAAAATTAAAAACATTTCGAAAAGTCGAAAATAGAAAAAAAATCTCCCAGAACCTGGATAAGTAAAGAAAATCAGACCATATAGGGAAAGTCATGTAAATGCGTTAAGAAGTTTATAAAAATTTAAAATAGTCAGGAAAAATAGTACACATTTCGGAAAGTATCTGGAAATTATGAAAATTTGAGTAAGGTCTGGAAAAGTTAAAAAATCCGCAAAATGGACAAGAAATTCAGATGATTGTCATCAATAGTTGACATTTTCACAACGTATTCGACGTTTTCTACATTCTCCTAAATTAGTCTGGATTTTACTGTTATCTCCTACTTTCATCTAACTTTCCCGATTTTCTCTGATTTTCTCAGCTTTCATTTGAATCTTCTCAACTTGTCGGTAAATTTTTCCTATCGCCATATATTTTCCTAGATTTTTTAACTTATTATCCGACATCTTTCTGTTTCCAACCTTTTCCGGCTCTTCTGATTTTCCCCTGGCTATTTTCCGCATTTTAATAAATTTCTCTAATTTATTTTTTCTAATATTCCCGACAACATCTCGATTTTTAGACGTTTTCCCGATTTTTTCTGCCTGAATTGTTCAAAAATTTCCCATATTATTCCTACATTTTCCTGACGTTCTAAAATATTTATTTGAGATTTTCCTAACAATTTTTAAGAATTTTCCAGACTTTTTTCCGACTTTTATCGACATTTTACTAAGTTTTTTGAATTTTCCTAGACTTCCCAGATTTCTTCTGAAAATTTTCCTGACTGCTTTCGGACTTTCTAAATTTTTCCCGATATTTTCGCTGATTTCTTATAATTTTTAGACTTTCGAACTTTGCTATTTTGCTCTACTTTGGCCAACCTTTTCCCAATAATTCCTGAGCATTTGCGAACATTTTCCAATTTTCCTAGACTTCTCGCAACTTTTCCATTCGATGAATTTTGTTTGATTTTTCCCTAATTTTTTCCATCAGCTTTTCTGATTTTCTCTTAATATTTTCTGACTTTCCTAATATTTTCTCGACTTCTTGAAATTCTCGACATTATCGCGTGTCGCCGTATTTTTCTGCTTCTCCCGCACAATTCTCTTTCCGAAATGGCGAGATATTTCAGTGATTTTTTCCTGAATTCCCCTGAAATTTTCTGAACTTCTGCCATTTTTCCTTTACGTTTTAAGGGCAACAAATTATGTTTTAAAACTTCATTCAAAACTTGGAGTTATTTTTATTCAAATTGTATTTGAGCGAGAAAGGTCGAGAAATGGGAAGAAAATCCTTTAAATCCGATAAATGTATAAACCTGGGATATGAAGGAGGTATTTCTCGGGTAATATTTTTCATATCTCGCAAGTAGATTAACCCAGTGGCGTGCAGTATAATGCGCAACGGGCGCAGAGCACACGCAAGCTTTAATAAATTGAATTGAATTGAATTGAAGCCAAATTACCATGAAGGTATCCATACTCCTTGTTGGTCCTTTCTTCAAAAATTCATCTATCAGCCTAAAATATTGAATAAATATAAGTTTTCCATGAGCTTCCGAGATTTTTAAGCTCTTTTTTGGGAAAATTTTAAATTTCGTGAAAGGACCGAAATCTGGATAGAAAATAAATTTTAAAACGTAAAAAATTGAGCTCGAAACTCAGAGCTTTCCTTGAACTTACAATGGTTTGAGAAATCTTTTAGTGAAAATTTCTTATTTTATGAAAAATTCAATTCCAAATTACATCTTAATTTTATGCTTTCAACGAGCTTTTGAGGATTTTGAAGACTTTGGGAAAATTTCAAATTTCGTTAAAGGGTCATTATTTGGATAGAAAATAGATTCTAATACATAAAAAATAAGGTTCGCACAATAAAGCTTTCTGAAAGCTCTTAAGTGTTTGCAGAGCTTTTGAATGACAAGTTTAGTTTTGATATTTTTGTTTATTTCCTCAACTAATTTATAAACTTCTGCATCTTTACATTTTTTTTTTGGATCCGAAGAAAATTATCGGGAAAATTGTCGTGTAGTCCGATATTCAAATTTCTTGGTGCGAACCTTTATGAATTTTTGATTTTTCGTAGATAAATTTCAACTTTTCCGAAATATTTAATTTTTATATTTTTACCTATCGGTCAAACCAACTTTTTGCGTTTTTAAATTCTCCCGGTCAAAGAAAATATTCGGCATGCACTCTAACTCTAGGGGTCTAACTCTAACTAAGGGATCTTAAAATTCTACATACCTTATGGAGATGTTGACCGCACGCCACTGAATTAATCACAGCACAACAGACAGGTCTAGGCCCCCTGAGTAAACACCTTTTAAAATTGGGTTTTTCAGTCTTTCATGCATTTTCGGGCATCCCTACTTGTTGATTAAATCTATAAGATCTTTTGACTGTAGGATATCGCATATTCAGGATACCACATATGCAAAAATTACCCCTAGAAAGATGTTCTCTGAATGCCTAGTAGACTATGAAAACGATTTGAGCAATTTTCTAGATATCTCTTCAATATAGCAAAAAGGTTGAAATATGTAAGACATATTTTCGATAAACTCTTTGATTAATCCAAATATACAAAAAGGTCCAATTAGGAACTTTCCCCCCAATTTCCGTATAGAACTACCATATCCCTAGAAATAATATATTCAAAATTCTTAACAGAGTAGAAATAGCTATTGATTAATGAATGAAATTTAATTTTCAGGGCATTCCATTATCAGGTTGTTTGGGTGATCAACAAGCCGCCCTTGTTGGTCAACAATGTTTTCAAAGAGGTCAGGCTAAAGCCACTTTTGGTACAGGCTGCTTCTTGCTATATAATACAGGTATAGTAGAATTGCTTTATTGTTTAAAAATACATTAAAAATAACGTTTCGATTTATTAGGTGAAAAGATTGTCGGTTCGAGTCATGGCCTACTAACAACAGTTGCCTATCAATTAGGAAAAGATGCGGAACCAATATATGCATTAGAAGGTTCAGTTGCGATAGCTGGTGCTGCAATTAAGTAATATATTGAAATTAATTTAATCAGATAAATCATTTCATAAAAAAATTCCTAATTAATTAGTTGGCTTCGGGACAAATTAAATTTATTAAAAAATGTTAGTGAAATCGAAGAGCTTGCCAATTCCGTTGAAAATTGTGGTGATATATATTTTGTGCCAGCGTTCAGTGGTCTATATGCGCCTTATTGGAATAAAAATGCTCGAGGGTAAACGAAATTTTATTCATCTGAATGAAAGTCCGTAACTTTTGTATTTAATTATTTTTTACTTATCTAGTGTTATTTGTGGTATCACATTAGATACTCAACGAGGACATATTATGCGAGCTACACTAGAAGCGGTATGCTATCAAGTGCGAGATATTTTAGATGCAATGAATCGTGATTGCGGCATTCCTTTACAACGGCTACAAGTAGATGGTGGTATGACAAAAAGTAAGCTTCTACTACAATTACAATCCGATGTGATAGGGATCGATGTTGTACGACCGGATATGGCTGAAGCTACAGCTTTGGTAAATTGGAATCATTTATCAAATATAAAGAACATTTTGATAAATATTTTATTTTATTTTAGGGTGTAGCTATGGTTGCGGGCCGTGCTTTAAATGTTTGGAGAATGGAACCGGGAATAATTACATTACAATCGACAAAGTTTTCGCCCCAAATAACACCGGAAGCTCGACAAACGAGATATTCAAAATGGAAAATGGCAATTGAAAGGTCACTAGGTTGGGATATTTCTGAGCATGAGCATCTAACAAACGGGACTCATGAAACGAATGGTGACCATCAAAAGAATGGTGACCATCTAACGAATGGGACATGATGAACGGTCTGATAGTTTATTCGTTACATTGAATATTGATAAATCATTTTGTTTTTGATCCCATTTATAGCACGACCTATCCTTAAATCTGGATCCTAGTGATAATTTTGTTTTGTAAATATTATAGTAACGGAACGTACTTTCTTTTTTAAAAACCTAAAAACTAAAATGTGATGGTATTTCTTTATTTATACGAAATCAAGTTTAACAATAAATAGTACTTCAAGTATACAAACCTTATAATATAGTGAATTTCCATAATATGTAATAGTTATGTTTTTTGTTGGGTCAGGTATTTCGAATTTAAAAGAATTTAGATTTGCGTAGCGTTTACCTCATTCTAATTCCTTTAATTATGCTAATTATATATAAATATTTCAAGTATGACTCGATTCACACTGTTTGATGGTTTTTCATAGGTGCGATAAATCTAAAGAATAAAATATACGTAAATGCAATATTTATTTTAATATTTAACATGGCAATATATTTGTCCAACAAAATGTGAATGTGATGGACCGCATTACGCATCTTACGAAGTATAACTTCAATGGGATCTTTAACAAATCCATTGGTCCAGTCCAGTGTAGTGTAGTACAAATCCAGTGTAGTGGTCCCAAAATGGTGTCTAGTTGCCCAACAGGTTTTTGTCACTGAGAATTATAATCAATTAAATAATATTTCATCCGTTAAAGTAAATTGTTAAAAGATTCAAAATTGTATAAAAATAAAATTAAAAATTACCCAATCTGGGAAAAATTTTCATCAAAATTACATCAGTCATACCTTGAGATATTTTTATTTATATTTTTTAAACGTTAAATTCTTATCATACCAAAAATATATTTTTTTTTATTAGTTTTTAATTACAAATCAGGTTTAAAGAAATGAAATTACATGTGTACTTATCTTTAATGATTAACCTAATGAAGTCAGACCTATAATCAATTGATAATTTGGCGATCCTATTAAAAATTCACCGATAATAATTAACAGAAAAAAAAATCATTATTAATCATTAAAAGTACACATGAAAAGAGGATATGGGTTATTCCATCTATATTCGCCAGGTTTTTTCAGCAGGGTATTGGGGGGAATTAATAGCCCTGGACGAATGCAAAAAAATGCCATATTAAATTTTATTGGTACAAACTAACTTCTTGAAATGATATTTAATTTGATATGAAGAGTCCACTGGAAGAACTATATTCGTACCAATTCGTACATAGAAATAAAACTAATTTAAATCGTGTTCCTAAAATACTCAACAAAATTAATCAGTTTCAAATACATTGTACAATTCATTTTTTAAGATAAATTATCTTATAAATCTAGCAATTTTTTCATTTCTGTTGGTAAATGATATTAGAGGTAGTTGGAATTTAAATTTAGTTAGATTAGAGATATTATTACATGTTTTAGGATACATACCCGAATATCCTCAATACATTTTTTAAGGGAATATGTTAATTTTAAATTATTATTAATTTTAAATTTACTCGCAACTCAATATTCACTACTGTTGTGTACAAGGAGTAATAAATCATAAATGTTGGAGCAGGGGGCATAATTCGGGCTGGACATAAAATATTTTCAAATTAAGGATCACGAATAAATGGTTTATTTGAGCACTCTATTAAAATTCGCACCCTATCCATAAAAATTGCGTCAAAGAAGAAATGAGATACCTACTAGAAACTACCATCTCTTTGTTGACGCTGGAGAAATGCATATAAATGCGACGAAGGGTTGCAAAGAAACTCGTTGCATTTGGACAGGTTTTGGCCATATTTTCCAGAACTTGATTGTAATTGGACAAGCACGCGGTGTTCGATCTTGGATTCTACGATTTCTGTTGAACCTTGTCAATACGCAGTTAAACTGATTAAAGTTAAACAGTATTAAATTGATTTTAATAGTAAACTTTTTGCGATCATGGAAAGATCGTGTGTACAATTCTAGGGAAGTAGGGAAAAAATCGGTGAGAGTACAGGAAATACATCAAATTTCCCGTAAAACAGTAAAATGTCTAGCAACTAGAGAGTCAGTTAGAATTGGGTAAAGTTATGGAAACTCATTACAAGTTAAGGAAGAATTAGAATAGCTAGGAAAAATTGGAAAAGGTCTGCTAAAGTTGCTAAACAGCAGCAAAAGATCTTAGAAAGTGAGGTATATTCGGAAAAAATCACTAAAATTCTGAAAATTGTATAGACGACCTGAGGAAATTGAAAATAGTTGGGCAAAATTGTAAACATTCCATGAAAAGCCGGAGTATAACAGAGAAAAGTAAAGAAAATCAGCCCAAGAGGGGAAATTCATGAGAAGTTTATAAAAATTCTGGGAAATTTGAAAATAGTCTGGAAAAATCGTAAGAATTTTGGAAAGTGTCTGAGAAGTCAAGAATTAAAGAGAGAAAACGGAAAATAGGCAAGGAATTTAATGGGTTTCCCATCAATAGTCTACATATTCACGACGTGTTCGACGCCTGAAGGGTACGCGAAAAAATATTAAGGGTACTTCACAGTGGCGTGCCGTCTAATGAGTAGAAGGCACAGGGCACACCTTCTAAAATATGGGCCTGTTACTCAGACAAATCAGTAACAAATTCGTATTTTATTTAAGAAATGTTTGTAATAAAGTAATAACAAAATAAAATTGTTAAGAAAATATGCGTTTTTTTTTTGTTTCGAATACCAATTATTTTAGTTATTATTTCATTTCCATTGAATTTACATGAAATTCTAAAAAAATCCTCTATTTTCCGAACCCTTTTTTTCCATTTTAAAATCTATTTTCTATCTAGATACCGGTCAATTAAAGAAATTTCAAATTCCCCAAAAACAAGCTTCAATAATCTCCAAAGCTCATTGCTTGAAATGTCTTTTTATAAAATTTGGAATTTGGAATTTTTATCCGATTCACTAAATTCGTAAGACATATGAAGTTATCGCAAAAAGCTTTCCCAAACCATATTAAGCTGAAGGAAAGTTTTAAGTTCCGAACCTACTTTTTAACATTTTAAAATCTATTACCTATCCAGAAAATGGCTTTTTAAGTTTAACGTATTGTGAAATTTTTCCTAAAAAAGCTGTAAAGTCCCGAAAGTTCATTGAAAGCTTAAAATTAAAGTTTTATTTTATATAATTTGGGATCAAATTTTTATGCGATTCATTAAATTCAAAT